>JABFQD010003232.1:0-13607 GCA_022817045.1 Psix sp. ZL-2020 | reverse complement strand
GATTATTAAGTTGGAAGAAATAAAAAAGTAATGCCAAACAATTTTATGAATTAAATATGCAGATTATGTTAAAAATTATTCTCAAAAACAATGTAACATTATTTTGAATGTAAATAAACTATTTTTTTTCATAAATACTATAGTTTTTCCTATATATGCTATATATTTTTTATACATACTATACGGCTTCCATAGAATTGAAATTTGATTTGAACAAAAAAGTTAATCAAATTAAAAAAAAAACGAATTGTGATATTATTTTTAGATAATAGAATTCTTAAAATGTATTAAGAAGTATGTGGCACTGTTAAATAAGTGAAGAAACTGTATCAAAAATGTAACAATATGGTTTATTAGCTAGTTAACTTATTTATCTAATGTATTTTAATAATATTAAGAAAATAAGTAAATTAAGTTAATTGAAGCTTGTAGATGTGCGATAAAATACAAAATTAAATCCCCAAAATATTAAAATTATAACTTTTATTCATGCAGATTTTATAGTGACCAGATTTCTAGATGTTTTTTTCGTTTAAATATTTCTGTGAAATACATATTCAAAAAATAATTTCTCATAGCAAATACGATATATAAAACTTTAAACAATAAATATTTAACATAGAATAAACAATAAATTGATCAAAGATATACTTTTATGTTTATTATAACATACATGCAAAAAAAAAATATATTTTTTAATATGAGTTATTCTACTACCTCATACTTACAGAACTTATTTACACGAAAGTTAACACTTAGAAGTCCAGTATTTTTGCATTCGTATTTCTTGTATTAGAAACTATCCAAGTTTCTCTTTTTATTTACAAAATACATAACGTAGCATATAAAATGTTAAAATAATATATAAAATTTTGTTACAATTTTGTTGTATTTAATTTCTTTGGGTTGGTAACATATTTTCTATTTCCATAAAAAAATTTTTTTGAGCTATATAAAATAAAGTAACTGCATAAATTTTCATGAAATATTAACAAAGTTCCTAAATAAAATTTCATACAATATTTTATGTATTACTGTAACAAATATATGTGTCATTATATGCTGTATCTTTGACATTTATGCGTTAAGTACGAATTACGACTTACATAATTTTACTATAGCAATTTCTACAAAAAATTAAAGTTGATTTAACATCTCTAATCTATTTATTTTAAACTATATCGATTTTTCCATAAATATTTTGAATAATGTATGTGTGTTATTTTTATTATATATATGTGTGTATATGTATTATCATTTTTTTGCATTTTATATTGAATAATGCATAATGTAATATATCTTTTATAAGGAATCACGTTTATTACTATACGTATATCGATGCCAATACCAATGTAACTTATCACGACTGATAAAGATTGTGGCATTCGATCTTCCATATTGTCTTAGACACTTTCAACTTCTGATGTCATGGGATTACGAGGGTAAAAGCGCGATTACAAATACGAGGGACTAATTAGATTCGTGGATTAAGTAACTTTAAGTTTAATGATCGAAATCAGCGTTGCGAACAACGAAGATGTTCGGAGTATAGTAGGAAGACACGCACTACCCTTTCATCATTAAAGTAATGGCCGAACAAAATTAAATATAAGTCTTCTTTGTACACGTTTCTAATTCTTCAGGTAATGTAACGACAACATCATAAAATATAAATCACGTTTGGTAACAAAACATCAATTTAAATAAATTATAGTGTCTATGCACATTTAGGGATTGATTAGTGATCGAATAATGTCTGAAATTAATTTACCGGAATCAAGTGCTAAAGTTTGATTCTACTAAACTATATTTGTATTACCGTCTGATTTGATAATGTCAGCTACATGGCTATGCAATGAATTTTATGCTTGCAAGTGAATATTGAATTATTTTAGTTTTAATCTCTAATTTACTTGGTTCGAAAGAAAAAAAAACTATTAATCATTTGACAGAGAAAAACTTAATAAATTTACATAATAATGACACGAAAAAACAAGTAATGAGAGAGTGAACGGGCAAATTTATTATCTTTTTTTCGCATGGTAGTGAGTTTGCCACAAAACAGTTAGAAATTAGCCTGTATTCCGGTTACATTAATCATTCGGAGATTGTCTCCGGGTTTCATTGTTTTTCAAGTATGCACGAGTTGAACGGTCGAAGGGTGTTCCGCATTGAGCGATATTTTAGTGCCGCTTCACCGAGTCTCAGGGCAAAGTTAAGTCAATATTTGAGTTAATACGTTTCGCGTTTATCGGCCGACGCTTAACTTTCTGGTTTCTTATTTCTCTCCTTCCATGGAATACATTGGATAGTCATTCCTGTTGTTTTCGACGATGATATAAAGCACCGCAACAACGAGACTGCGAACACATCAAAAATTTCCTGCGGAACCTTGCGTCACTTGAAGTGAACGAGGCGTGAAATTAACAAGAGTGGTAAATGGGAAAATAATAACTTCACCAGAGACATTTTATAGTTCGCTGAAATACTTATTACCGCATTTACATCAGGTAGGTCACAGCAACTTAGTCAGAGTGATGGATGTCAATCTTCTAATTTTCTCCTTCAAAGGCTTCCAAACGTAAGATTGATTTAAAACGCGAATCGTTAATTAGTCCAAACGTTTTGAATGATTGAAACTTTCAGGTTGTATGTCATTTAATTTTTAATTATATATGGATGTATCTTCTTTCAACTTTAAAATGATGGATTTTTATTAGAAACTAATAAGATAGTTGTTATTAAAAATCAAATTATATTAAATATAGTCCTATGTGGTTTATTCATAGAAAAGGAAATGTGAAAGTTTCTCGATTTTCCAGATAATTGGTGAAAATATTATAATTGCTTAAAGTTTAGGTCTATAAAAACTAATGCAAATTTAAAAACACTGTGTAAACTCATCTATTGATTTTCTTTCAAACAGAGAAATACCCAAATGTAATGTAGTTCCGGAAAAAGAAAGATTTTATCTATTAATAGGTTATGGTAATGTAATGCTCCAAAAAACTGTTCATACGTTAGTGTATAAATATAGTTTCATAAATAATGCAGATCGAAATGTTGATTTTCCTGAATTTTTCAACTGGAAAAATTTTAATGTTAGTTGAAACATTACGTAGATATTTCATTTAAATATTTTTGACAGTATTTTAATGGAATCTATCCCAAATGTAATATGTTTGTCGATAAAAGAATATTGTTATTGACATCTTAGCGATCGAAGAAAGATATGAATAGTTTCTCAAATAAGTTGAGCACTGTTAGTTTGAAAGCAGTTTCTGACGTTTAAAAGACAATAGCCAAGTTGATGAAAAATTTTAAAATTAATAATTTGAATTTTCAATGGCATCAAGTTTCTCTTGTGATCACAAACTGAATAAAAAGATGAAGAAATATCGGATTGTTTAAAAGTAATTTTTTATTATTCAATACAATTAGTAGAGAGAAAAATTAATAATGTAAAGTAATTTAGATTGTTTTCTTCAAGCGATATGTAATTACAAACAACAACTGGGAAAATATTCACTTGTCATAGAAATTGTTTCTAAATAAATGTTTTTAATAAAAAAAATGTATAAGAGTAACCATCAGATATTACACGACATGAAAAAATGATCATATTTTTCTAGAATACATTTATTTAAATTAGACCCATGTAAGATAATGAGTTTTATTTCCATATTATTTTAAAAAATTATTAAATATTGAGCTTTTACTCATTTTCATTTGATTGACATGTAGTAAATTATTTTACGTTGTAATTAAGTCAACGGCTTTTATTTAATAAAATGTATGAACAAATATATAAATCACTGCACCACCTAAAATTAAATATTATTTCGACAAAAATTTAATTGATATTTGTATTATTGAGGTGAAAGATGAAATACATGATTAGAGTTCGGTAATCTTAATCATGTTAAGTTTTAATGACATATCCTTAAACAAATTTGTTTCTAGTTGTGAGTGGCACCGAATGTATTATGCATAAAGAAAGTCGAACATAAGCAATCTGAGTAGCGTGATGTTTCCACGAAATTCTTCGAAATGCAATAGAAACAAAAGCTTTAAAGTCTGATTGGATAATGCAGATTATGTTAATACACTATGTGTATTTTTACAGCTTGCTGAAAAACAGTAAACTTTAAATAAAATCGATACATGTTCTACACGCTGAACATTGAAATAATTTGGGTCAATTGTATGCGAAGACATTACCGTAATGCGTTGTACGTGCTTTGATTTTTGCTAAACATCGATTTTTTTATATTCTGTATGGTTTGCAAAAGTTAACAAACAACAAATAAAATGGAAAATAAATCTTTGCAAAACAGTAAATCAAAGAATGCATCACTACTATTTTTAATAACTCAAGTTATTATTATTTTATAAAACTAAAATTGATTTTGTAACTTATATTATATTAACTTCACAACATTAATATATTTATTCAAAATTTCATGTGAAGGTGATAATAAAACTAAACAAAATAGAATTTTTGTCTGTTTTTCATTTTCTTGTTGTAAATATTAAATCGTGATCTTTTAATCTTGAGATGTAATAAATAAATGTAAATAAACTTTTTGATACTGCTGGATATAATTATCCATAAAGGTATTTATATTTAATATACTTGGTGATTGCTAATATAATAATAGCATTGTTGATTTTCATCTATCCAACGTAAATATGTATTGATAATTACAACTGTAATTATCAATAGAGAAATGAACGTGTAAAATCAAAAGCTTGGCTTCCATATAAACAAACAGTGATAACATAAGCATAAACATTTTTAAAAAATTAAACTGATTCAAATCGAAAGACTGGAACAATCTTGTGTCAAGTACTACGTGTTATATATATCGCAGATATATATTTTTTTAACGGTTCAAATGCTAATGACAACAAAAATTAACATGGTACATATTTTCTGAAACAGACAAAATAACTGAGTAAAACAATCGGATAAAAATCACCGATATTCAAAAAGACGAAATTAAGATATGCGCGAAATTATTCAACCGTCAAAAAAGACGTTGTAGGTCATGGTTGATCGTTGCATTAATTTCTTGAAAAATGTTACGTACTTTATATAATTATACCTGTAGTCTTACTCTTTGTTGTGATAGATAATTTTTCTGATACCATGTGTTTTTGAATATTTTTGCATAAATTTGTGCACATTTCTTTGATTATAATATAATCTATTTAAACTAGTGTAATCGCCAATATTTTCATTTACTTTCTTATATTGCGTTATGATTCCGTGGATTCAAACGAAGTGAAAAAAACTGTTTAATAATTTAACATATGTCATTCAAGATATAGTGTAAACTGTCTTGAAATTAATAATTACAGAATGAAATATTTTTCCGTGAAATGTTATGCAACACGATTAGTTCTTATATTTCTCTATGATATAGATGACTTATACAATTTGGATTTTTCGTATCTATGTGAAAAATTCTATGTACTTTTATCAGCTTGCTGGTACTTATCCGTACGATTCTATATGTCTTAATATTTTCGTCTTTTCTGTCCTTAAGTGCATTCGCCTAATTGTATCCCGTATATTATTTCGTGGTCTAACAAGTATCATTTATATGTTAGTTTTAACTTGAAGTAGAATTTGTTCAATAAAAAAGGCACATAGAGCTAGTCTACGTTTATTTACAAATTTTTTAAGGACATGTAGTCTACTTCTTCACGAAACTAACATTTAATTTGTAAGTGGATGTAAACTACTATATTCTTGTTATAAATTTAATCGAATAATAAACTATTAATTGGTTCATATATCTATTAACAGGATAGAAATTATTTCTATAGAATTTGTATCTGAATTTGCATAGAATATTTTATACTAATTAGAGAGTGACAAAAATGATTCAATTTCAAACTATAAATTTGTCATGAAATATGTATTTATTCTTTAAAAATATTTAACAGGTATATATATAATTAATTTATATGTTTGCCTTTTTGTCTAAATGAACGCGTTTATTAAATAACTTAATGAAATAACTATAACTATTAAATTATTTAATTAAACAGTATGATTAAATAATATTGTATTATTGTTATATATTCAATTTGAATTTAAACTGAAATAAACAATTAATAAGTACAACATAAACAAATAAGCATAAATACCTCATGCGAATCTGTTTACTTTTTAAAATTTTTAAATCGTAGGCTATGAGTTACAAATGATTTTTTGGAATTTTGAAAATGATTTATTTTATGGTTATTGATTCGTGATATAGTTCGTAAGGAAAAAACTCAGTGCAATTTCTCTGGATGTAATATCAACGGTAAAATTAATGTAAATTTCTCGATTTATTATTTCTGTAATATTATGTAAATTCAATATTCATGAAATTTTGTTCATAATTTTGCTACATTCTATATCATACGATAAAAATTCAAATTTGATTATTGAAAAGTTCAGAAAAAAATGTTATCTTTTACAATAAAAATAAAATTGTTAAACAGAATTTACAAGAAAATGTCACGACACAATATAAGAAACCATGTTAAAAATTGGAATGAAAAAATTTATTCAAATTAAATAATAAAACGTAGTATGAAGTAATTTAATAATGAAGCAAATGTTTGACAAATGTATAATATCAAAATACATTTGCGAGGGCAATATTTTTTAGCCAATGAATTATTGGAAATGTTTTGGCATAAAAAAGTGGTTTTTTCTTTTGTTTAGTTAGTTGTTAAACTTTTATATTTCTATAATTTTAAACAAAAGAATAGGTTTGATTGATGATCAATATTTATTAACGTCATATATGACTTATAGTTGAATAATTATTTTTGATTGAGAGCATTTTCTATAATTCTACCCTAAATAGGTCTGCTTATGATCTATATATCTAGATCTAATGCTTATAATTCTAAAATAATACGATCCACATTAATATTTTCAATGTGAAATGGTGAATATTTTTTTGTCAGTAAAGTCTACCTTACATTGAAGATAGTATTTTGTTAAATATCAATAATTATCTAATATGACTGCGAAGCTTATAGTTATAATCATATTATTCGATTGTACTGGTTTATCGCGTGAAAGGTGTGGTGCATAAATATTCAAGTTGAAGATCGTCTATTTCTACATTCGGATAATATTAAAAAAACGTGATAGTTTTCAGTATTCTAAATCAAAGTAGAGATAATGATTTATTTTAAAATATATATAAAAAGGTTCATAGCTGATAATAGAATCTATTGATTTAATCTCAGAATTTAAACTCTATATCTTTTTTTAAGACTTTAAGATGATTTTATTTTTAAATAAATGTTTTCTATATATTTATACTTTTGTATTCGACAGTTGAACAACTATCAGAGTCACACTCATCACGCGAATTATTATTTGAATAACACTTGTACAACTTCATTAACTACGTATTGTAATATATATTTGATAAAATCAATTTGAATGTTTATGTTTCGGTTAAAAATATTGTAATTTTATTCGTATTTTTTATGATAAGTCGAAAATTGTTACCTACGGAAAATGTACTACTTGTAACCATAGAAAGTGAGAAAAGAGTGTGAAATGTCATTCGAAATCCACAGATTACAAGTCAGAAAAGTTATAACTTTTGTCGAGTACTCGTTTTCTACCTTGATTCGATAGGAAAGACAACAAGATCGGCTTATTCGGAAGGAAAGGGTTTTCCAGGAACATAGGCTACACGTTGCACCGACCATTTTAACCAGCTGTATTCCGTTCAGTGTTGTACCGTCTCTATTGATCGCAGCTCAGAGAAGCATAGAGTTACAGACCGCTGGCGTCAACCCTCGCTTCTCATCTCTTTCTTCATCATACTGTCTCACTTGCTTTTACCCTCTCCTTCAACCTCATCCCTCGCGCGTTAGTATTTTGTGAACGCGCGCGTCCTCCCCCCCCCCCCCTTCTTTCTCTCACTTCCTGTTTGGCCCTGTTGACCCGATCTATCCGAATTCCATTTCCGTCCAATTACGTTTCATCCCTGTTGCGAGTTTGTAGTCATATGTTCATTTGTCCAAAGTATAAAAACGATTACATTTCCTTGTCACATTTTTGTTCATAATTCTTCACACGCAGAGTTATTTTCTCGTAAAGATCGTCACCCTTTACTTATTTTATAATATATATATTTATGAATGTATATGTGTATAAACATATATATAAACCTGTAGAGTACGCTATATTTGTGGCTATGAAGTATTTGAACGCTGATTATATATTCTTATAAATTATTATCGTTGTAGTCACATTATTGAATAACGAAAAAACCATGGTAGCAATTTCTTTGCTACTTTTGGAAAGTAAGCTAGGAATAATTAAACAGAATAACTCGCAACCATTGCTTCCTTGTTGTTTACACGTTAAACATTTTTCAATGACGAGTCTTTGAAAAGTGTAACGCTTGAAGTTGTGTCTATTATGAAAATTGGTTGAGGTGTTGAAGTTAAGCGCAAAATGTTTTCCTATTGCAGCGTATACAAACAAACTTAAAACTCATGTGCTGAGTAAATCAATATAATCGACAGTAAGAAGCCTGCGAATTACGTAATCTAGTTGTGTCGGCGCTTAATTTTACCGACAAACAAAATCAACGTAATGATTTGGGCCGTGATTCGCTTTAGCAAGTGGTACATTTGGATGTTGCGCTGCATACCAAAATATAGTTCACGCGGCATTTAAAATATGATTCAACTTACGTAGATGCGTTTTTATTATTGGCATGCGCATTTGTAGTTAAAAGCTCTCACTCATATGAATATCACATTATAGAAATTTATGACGAAAATATTTGTAAATAAAAAGATATTACAGGTGTGCAAAAAGTTTGTTTGTGTGTAAACCTTTTTATTTATAACGAACCTTATAATTTAATTAATAATTTTCCATCGTTTCTATGCATAATTTTAGAGTTATCATGATTAATTAATATTGACGACACAGTCATTACATGATGTTCATCCATTATTCTGTTCATGATATATTCATGCGGCTATACAGATTATGAAACCATTTGTTATGAAACACTGAATTCTATACCACTGAGATATTAAGTTATAACTTGTTGTTACAGATGCACATTGCTTACATTATAACTTATTAAAGAGGATAAAGAATATCTTAAATAAATTATCGCATCGTATTACAGACTAAACTATTCTGCTAAAAATGATGATTTATTCAATGTCTTTTCAAGTATCAGTTTAAATGCAATTATCATATCGGAAAAAGTTAAATAAATAGATAGCAGATAGAACCAGAAAGTCCGAGCGAAGCAATAAATGAACGAAGAAACTGGTAATTGCGTCATTAAGTAATTAGTAGCTTCGTTCTATGGTTCGGGTTAATTCGCCCAATTCGATTCTCAATGCTGTTTGCATTCATCGCTGATATTCTTGAATTTGTTTTGCTGCGTATTTTGATAAAGAGTAAAGTATAATAAAGTTACGTATTTATTCAAATGTCAAATGATTCATGAAACAGCATAAATAAAAAAAAGTTGTAAATATAATCTCTATTATATTTTGTAATTATTAGTGGCCTACATTAGTAATCATTACGTATGGATGATACAGATGTTATATCGTGAGAAACAAAAGCCTAATGACAGTACGAAACAACAGCGTCAATGAACTTTGAAATGTAGAACAAACCATTCGCATAGCGCTGTAATTTTGATTTATAACCGTCATTAAGAGGAAGCTTCAGTCCCTAAAATCTCAGCGTCGATCAGGCAATTTTGTCATGATCCTAACGAATTCCAATTTCAATTTCTACGGTCATTAAATGCGTTTTCGCGTAGACGAGGTGAATTTTTAATTGAATTTTCATTGCATTTCAATTCATAGTATTTAATTATTTTGAAATAATTTGATTAATAATGTGTTGAAGACGATGTGAAAATTTCGTCGTGACGAAGAGGCGTTGATACATCTTTGGGAAGACTCAAAATATACCCTCGGGCGGTATGCTGGTGTATTTAGTTCAGATCGATCTAAGTTACGTGCCCACGGCAAAACCGTGACTGTGATTCGTGAACTTGCCTAGCAACAAGCGATCGACAAACGGAATGAGACTTTGAAAATGAAAGAAAATGGGACGCATTTATGTCAATGACTATTTCTCTCGTTAATTATTCATGGAGCATAAGTTATTATTCTTCTTTTTACACATTTCTGAATAGATATTGAAGGAATTCCCAACTTTAATGAAGAAGTCAAATATTGATTAATATTAGCACCTGTGTTCACAATAATTTTTGTGTTGCATCAGCATTTCAGAATACCATAATATCATCTTATTTCAGCACCTATTTCTTTCTGATTTTCAGTTTGCTTGCATACAAGATTGTACTGTTCAACTCTTGTCATAAAGAGTGTCAAGTACAATGTTTTCAGTAAATTATTCTCACGAAATTTGTGTAACTGAATATATCTGGTAAGTTGAGTTGAAATAATGCATTGTAATATATAAGCCAAAAGCAGAGTTCCACATGAATAACTAGAATAACCAGGTAATTTTGTATGTTGTACAAGATAAAAAATTTATAAAATAAGCTGAGCATGATTTAAATAAACAATTTTATTACTTATTTAACTAATTGTTTTCCTAATAATATGCAATTTATATATGAATAATTAATTTTGTTACAAGTGTTTCTGTACGAACCGAATGTTTTCTATAATTTTTTCAAGTTAACAAGCGAATAGTGTATGTCTAAATATAACTACGAAACAGGCTTCCTATTTCTGTATTAGCGTTAATGGAAGCTCGTAGTAACTAATTTAAGTTGGCAAAAAATAAACTCTGCCAGTCGATTAGCCGCCCACGAGACACACGTTAATTACGAAACAGAGGAGACGTGTAGGAAAAACTACAATCTTGGTAGGTTTGTTTAAAGACAACTGCAATTTACTGTTGCAGCATCTATTTAAGTTGAAAATATTAAAAGTGATAAAATTGAAGTACGAGAAATCCGGTCAACATTCGGTAGCCTAGAAACTTGGAAATTTGTTATAAAGCTCAGCGATATACTTTAGATTTCAGGTAACTCTATAACCAAGCTCATAAACAATCCTCGACGCATGGACTGTAGTAACGAGAGAAGTTCGACCCAACCCATCAGAAATGCACAGTCATTGTGGCGCAAGTAGTAAAGAGATTGCAGCACATCCATTTTCCGAAATGACTGTACAGCGGATAGCTTACCAAGACAAACACCAACTATAAAACTCCATTATTGTAAGTGGTTCCTTTGCTCGTACAATATCAAAATGTTAACAGTGCGGAATGAAACAAAATACTTGAATCCATTAATCGACTTCTCTTACCGCAAAATTGACCATTATTGATTGAAATAAGATCAATTTCTTTTGTCGAGACACAGTAGTTGAAGTTTCTAATAAATAATTTCTTCTGTTCTGCAAGTAATTTCTATACTCAACAAATAATTTATCATATCATTGATTTCTCATTATAATCTTGATAGACGAACCAATTCACTGTCACACTATTCTATAATAATAGGTATTTGGCAATCGATGATTAGACTAGAGCTGTTTTGATTAGATTTTATAGCTGATTTAACCAAATTTAGGAAGACTTCCATATGAAATCTGTTGTGATACGGTAGAATTTGCTTCGATTATAGCTTAATAAGTACACATGTGCTTCATAGTGAATCATAAGTCAGATTAATGATTCACAAACAAGAACACTTAGATCTGCTCAGTTGACCAGCCTATTGAAATTCAATCCTATCCGTATTTATGTTTATTGTCACAATTATCTCACACTTCCGCTGTTACGCAATTCTGATAAGATTTTTTCTATCAAAGAGTATTTTTTAATTTCATTTCCAGAAAAACCTATTTATGCAAATAAAACAACCGTCTTATCTAAACAACTTCGAAAATGGTTTTGAACATCTACTTCTTTTAATAATCTGAACATAAGGATTCTGTAAGTTTTTTCATCTCGAAATCTATGTATTTTTTCTAATTTTGTTTTACGGATTAAGTCTGACTAGAATTAATTGTGTGAAGTGAGATTAAAGATCGCTGACTTATTAACAGTACCAGCAAAACTTATAGTTTCTGAGAAACTGTTGTGACTATTGATCACTATTCTACTATTAGTCACTGTTATCACTAATCATTACTGTCGAGGATAGAAGTACACGTTCTGTGTACATAATTCAAGAATATCACTCTTCTAGCTACAAAATTTCTAGCGATACGCGTTACGAATGGAACCAATTCTAAATTATCTCGTAACAAACTTTAGCGCAAAAATTGTAATTTTAGAAACTTTGCCAATCGAAAGGTCTAAAGTTTAATTGGGTTAGGTTGTTCGGATGATTAGCTTTATTCTTAATACGTTTTTAATATTTAGAATTAGAGCTTGTAGAGTTAAACTTCCATCTTTCAATTTCCATATTGAGGTATTAAGTTGTATATAAGAATTAAAAAGTACGTTGAAGCAATTGACTCTCAATTAATCAATAAAGTCAATGTCCATTTACAACTTTTTTTTGATTTAGTCATTTATCATAGTTGGAAAAACGAGAATTATTAAAACAACAAAAACTGCGTAATCTTAATTAAGTTGGCTAAGTCGATCGCATATAGTATATAAGGACCATGTTATATCTTTGTCGCGATCAGTGTACCGCGACACTGTCATCGAATAGTTGATCGGTCAAGCTATAAAATTGCGGACTATAAAACGATGTCCCAAGCAGAACAAGCTGGTAGTGCGTCATACATATTCGAAAAGGAGATGTCCGGTTCTAAGAGCGGTTCGCTCTCGCGGCTCAACTTGGAGGATCAAGAAATCGACTCAGAGATCTACGACAGCGAATTCCTTACTAAAGGTGCTTTCTTGCTGACGCCGAGTCACGAACTCAGCATCGAGAAGGCGGCGACGATTTGCGAGAAAATGAACTTCCGGTGAGAATGAGACCACGCATTCTTCGAGCGCCATTTCAAACGTCATTCGGCATTTCTGCGCGTCGGCTCCTAAGTGGCGGCGCTTTTAACTTCGCACGCCAAATGTGCATCGAATTTCGCCGCTAATGATTGTGTTTGCCGACGTAGACAAAAGTTCGCCGTTACTATGTCCCTTCTCGCCCCCGTCTTTATCCGTAAACTTGCGGGTGTTAAAAATGCATTACCGGTTTTTTGGCAATTTATGACGTTGGATTTCGTTTGTTGATTCCCCGCAGAGGGTGGTTATGCGGTGATAAACGAGATCAAGTTGGAGTCGGAGAAAATGATGTCGATTGTTCCAGGGGCGCCGACGCAAATATTGCTGATGAAAGTTTTTCGCGAAATTTTCGGGATTGATGACACAGAGACAGCGAGTCATTTTAAGGGTAAAGTTATCTAACGGCGGAGATTTTTTGTTCTGTTTTTTATCGTTCTTCAATTCGATTGGTGATACGTATTTAAATTTTATATATGAACATTTTTAGTTATAATTTTTTTTATCCGTGTTTTCGTTCGTAGGAGAATTTTCGTGTCTATATTTTATGGCATATTTAAATATGTTGTACAGAATTCATTCAATAATG
>JABFQD010003231.1:0-13607 GCA_022817045.1 Psix sp. ZL-2020 | reverse complement strand
GTGAATTCTACTTTATTTCTTTTGTCACATCTTACTTTTCTCTAGTTAAGCATTTTCTGTTTTTTTTTTTTTTTTTTTACTGAAAATAATATTTATAAAAAAAAGTAAAAAGTTTCATAAATACTGTTTCAATAATTAATTTATATAAATCACTGAATTATAAAACTAACATGTTTCTGTACACAATTTTATTATTTATACAAAGTATTATGAAACAGCTAAATTATTGTGTTTTTGTCATTTTTATACCATAAATATTTTTCTTTTTATGATATTCTTTTCTACATTCATACGAAAGAAAATAGCATAGTACATAAAAACATTTGTAGTTAGTAATAAAAATTATATTTTCTCTCTTAACATATTTCTCCTTCGTTGAAAAAATGCTCTAAAATAGCATCTGAGCAATAATTTAATATTAAAAATGATATTTCGATAACAATAAAATCCATTTCGTCCTAAAATACATATCAATTTGTGATGAAAAGTTCTTAAAAATTAATCTCTTCAGAGAATAAAGTAATGCAAACTAACTAATAAATAACAGTTAATATCAATAAAAGCAAACATCCATGAGTTAAAAGAGCAGTTCTCTATGAAAGTGTTATTTCGATTGTACGTGAAACAATAAGTCGAAGAGTAGCCTCGCGGAAGACAACGAACAATAAATCTCATTAAAACAGCACTGCTCTCTTGGAGCAGAATGCATAATATGCAAATGAATAGCAACGGCTGAATCTCGAATATTTGATCTTTGATCCAGCCTTACTTTGGCTCGAGTGGCACTTTACATTTGTCGATCACATCATAATTCGAACATTCCGAATATTTCCGAACCGGTGCGCGTGCGCGCACTGACAGAATTCTTGTGACTCGAGACGCTCTCATAAGTCATCAAATATATGCGGCTGAATAAACAAATGACGGCAAATTCGAGGAGCTTGTTTCGATGACAAGTCAGTCAATTATCCCTCTATTTTGCACTTCTGCTGCGAGCGCGATCGAGATGTATTTCCGAAATCCTAAGAGCTGCGTAATGCAATTGCATTGGATCTGCTCGTGTTTGCATATTATATGCCATCATACGCTGCAAATTGCAAATACGCCTGCAGCTCAATAGGCTACCGAAAATGCTGACAAGATTTCGTATTGTTCTGTTTCAGGGTCCTCTGATACCAGCGGCATTCACTAATGGCTACCATTGAGCCTTGCTAAAACCTAACAACAGGTATGTATCACGTCATACTCTCACACAATCAATAAAATTAATACAGATTGATGTTGATTCTGAAACAAGACAATTCCAGCTAATAATTACTATATTTGCATTGTACACTTAATTAATGGTTTCAGGATCAATGCAATGTTCTATATTGTAGTAATAAATTTTGTCAATTACATATGAAAAATATGAAATTGACAAATAGTACATTTAAACACTCTTATGAGTTTTATAGCGATTTCTATCTTATGTAGTTAAAAATTGATATTTTAATATCAAACTTATTTAAACATCGAATAATTTTTCTAAAACTTAATAAAACATTTTCAGTGTTATATAAATCACGCTGAAAATAGTAAAAATTAAAATTTTCTTTTGAACTTTTCAGCATAGTAATATGCTCATTATAAAATAAAATTTTCTGATACAACTTCCTTTTATAATAACTGATTTAATTTGCCAACATTTCATGTGGAATAAATCTTATATTTAATACTGGCGTTTTCAATAGCATACTGTTTACTATGAAAACAGAACACTTTTAATATAAATAATATAAGCTTAAAAACAACATTTTAAATTTAATAAAAGAACATTATATATTATCCAAAAGCATTATATTATTCAGAATGAAATTTCTAAGATGATCAAATACTAGTTCTTTATATTAAACAATTTTTTATCATTTCCACTTATTCGCTTTGTTATAAAAATAGTTTATATTAATTTAAAAAACAAGTTTGTAAATTTATCAATATATTTTATAAAACTATTATTATTGTATCTGCTTTATTAAAAAGTATTTAGTTTTAATTTATTATAAATTGAGAAACTCCAACAGATATAAAAAAACTCGTATTTTTACATTTTTGTCCCGCAAAAATATAGCTCAATTTCTTGTAATATTGAAACCGAGTTTCGAGATTTCATCAATATACAATTTGAACAATTTATTTCTGATAATAAGAAATATTTATCTACGGTAAAATTGAATTGCCATTTTTTAAGAATTATTTATTTTTTCTATTATAATGATTTATAACACCGATCATTTATTATTCGAAAAACGTAACAATTAATACGGCACGCAGTTAATTATAACCAGTAAGATATAACATTATTTATATCTAATATATAATATCTAATATATAATCCATAATAAAATTCATGTTTAATTAATTATGCTTATGATTAATATATATTTAAATCAGTTTTTTATTATCACTGTTAAAGTATTATTTCCAAATGTACCGCGATCGTAAAAATAATTTATTGCAAAATGATATTATATTGATTAAATATAATCCAAAAACAACCGAAAGCATTTAATTGGAATTTCCAATCGGGCTATATAAATTATTGGAATTCTAACATAGGAGGAGCTCTAAAATCCATAATCCTTATAAGCCACTTTTGTTAAATCACAGTTTGATCCAGCAATGCGATAATTTAATCAGAGTCTCCGTACAATTCAATTTAATTTATCAACCTAGCAAGACGTTTGAGAAAATTTCGTTCGTCACCATTCTTTATCCAGATAAACGTATCTAGATGAATTCTATTAGTTTCATTCTATATAAGTCTTTCGAAATTTTCGTGAATATTATTTTTTACATAATTATGATTAAAGAGAGAATGACGTATGACCTTCTTATGTAGGATAAGTGTAACATATATAATACGCTTCCTAAAGTAAAGGCAATATAAGTTTTTTTTAAGAATAATAATAGTTTATACAATATTTCAACATTGATTTTCTTGATTCCTTACAAATATATATTCTCCTATATTTCTTATGTTATTTCTCCAAACGTAAAACATATATAAAATTTACATATATTGCAATTTCAATTGCTCTAGTTTATTTCAAATATAATCAAATTGAATTTAACTTGGCTAAACTAAAAAAACTGTTTTCCAAAAGTATGTGCAATTTTAAATATTAATCTAAAATATGGATGATAGTTTTAATTTGTCATAAAAAATGTGATTTTTGCAGAATGGACGAGAGGGCAGAGCACAACACGATTGACTGACGGCAGGATTGATTGAGCAAACAGAAAGTAAACGCATCGGAACCAATTTTCTCGTACGAATCTCTAGATCAGACGAGACCCTGGACAACGAAGAAGGGATGCATACAGAAAATGTGCAAAATAAACCTTTGTCTTTTGGAAGGCTGAGTTTTCGAGTTTTGGAGACAGCTGGCCGTCAGTTTAGCGTGAAAGATACGAAGATCGAGAACGGAGATCGCATTGACAAGACCCATGTCGAGGATGTCAGCAAAACGAGAGACTCGTAGAACAAGACGAGCATCTTTGTTGGAGCGTACTAAAACAAGAAATAATGAGCGAAATAAACTTATACACACATGCAAGTAAAAGATGGAGATAGGAGAAAAATATGCGATAAATGAACGAACAAAAATGCGTGTACGTGTTTGCACGTTGCGTGTGGGCGTGTTAGCGTGTGTGCGTGTGCGTGTACATGCGAGCATGTGTCCGTGTATATGTTAATGTTTGTGTGCGTGTATGTACATGTGCATGTGTGCGTGTGTGTGCATACGTATGCTTGTGTTTGCGTGAATGAAAAAGAGGAAGAGCAAAAAAGCGAGAGAGAGAAACAAGAAAGACAGAAATTAAAAAGATATACGAAAGCGAATGAGTCAGATAAAGAAGCTATAAAAGAATGCTAGTGAAAAAGGCGGACCATACGATCGCACAGAAGAGCCGCTGAATTTGCGATTCAGTGCCAGCTCGTTCTCCGACATTAATAATTAATAATAATAAAGGATTAAGTGAATAATGATTATATTATTGCTAAATAATTAATACTAGTATACAAATAAATATATAAATATATAAATAGATATATATATATATATTTAAATATGTTTAAATATATATACACAAATGATAAATATAATTAATAATTATTAGATAACGTATAAATTCTAGGAAATAAGCGAAAGGCAAAATACCAATTCATATACGAATAGCTATATAATATACAAGAAACAAATTATGAATTATTATCATTATTATGATTATTAATGTTATTATGCGATACAACACGACAGAAGCGCTGAAAAGCGAAAGCGTTCGCGCTCGAGAAAAACTATTGTACTTTACGGGCGTCTTGTTTTAGATATAACCTTAAGTTCCAAGACTCGATCGACGAACGACGAATCTCGCGTTGTTCCCGAGCGTGCAACGAACCAAAATGCTGCAAAAAACAAAGTTTTATCCAAGTTAACACTGAAACTGACAAACAAAAAAAAACAAACAAACAAAAGTATATTAAAACAAAACAATTGCATGCATACGAGTTACATGTTTTGGTGTGAAGTTATAGCGCACTTATTAAATATATCACGAAATGAAGGCTCAGGCGTCGCAATGATAATTGCAATAGGTGGTTAGGACGCTTTCGGGGTTGTAATTAAAAGAAGCGAACGAAATAATGAGGTTGAAGGAATGCAAATAGAATCAATAAGAGTTTCGCCACCGATAGTAGAAAAACAATGAAACACAAAGCAACAACTGGTCAAAATGATATACATACACGGCAACTCGATCGAACATTTCCATTAGTCGTTGGTGAAAAAAAATGTTCAATCGGAAAATGAATTGGTCTTTTTTTCTGAGGAACTTACTTCTTACGTACACATTGACAGTAACTTTTAATTAGATTCATTTGAAAAGGTAGGATGCGTGAAAATGGTTTAGAAGGGAAATGAAATGATGAAACGTGTTGGAAGAAGTGAAAAAAGTTCTCATCGGGTCCGTGAAAGGATGGGTTTTAGGAAAAGTCGCGGTATTCGAGCGATATTGGATATTGCGTTAGTTACTATTAGTTGCGTAGCACCGCGCGATGTTCTGAGAATATTCGAATCGAGACCGTCAAACGGTTGGATTTATTTCGAAAGAAAAGTGCAATAAAGTAAACAGGCTAAGGGACCATTCACATTCACAAAGTGACATCAACAAGATTGCTCGGCTTCGTTTGTGAATGACCCGGCTTGTGAGACAGCTGAGACTTAAAAGCTGAGAAAATATTGTACCGAACTCAGATTTGTCGCTAGTTCATTTGTTATCGTCATTGTTATCATCGTCATCGGCATTTTATCGTTCCGATTGTTCTAATCATATTCATTGTAATTGTATTATAATTGAACGTAATTCGACGCGTTTCATTCAACAACAGGGTAAACATGTTTTTCTAGGGATGCGAGTTTCTGAGAACGACGACCATTTTGTTTCCTCAAAGGCGCACGCGCAAAAACAAAGTGTCAATTCCCGTAAACGCATAGCAATATTCCGAACTTAACTGTAAGTGATAGGAACCAAGATGTAGCGAGCCGTGAATTTCGTGGCAGTGTGAGACTCTCAGCGCTAAGACTTGCATCTGTTCGCGAATACACATTCTTTACGTCAAGTTTGAAGGACAAAACATTTCGTCAAATTATCACTCGACGATTTACGTGAGACTGACTGCGAGAGAGCTCTTTCTAAAGTTTACTGTTGCTAATAAAAACAAAATGGTAGCTCGTTCGATCTGGATGGAACATCTTCAAAATTGTACGTCTAGCATACTTATGTCGTATAAACTGGGACACCATTCCATCTTATACGCGTATATTATATGTAATGTTCTATCGGAGAATCTATCTCAGTGATACCAACAAGATAAGAAAGAATTCGTCTTGGGTCCGACAGTTTCATTGTCAGCGCTGGTTAGGAAGCGATGGAAAATTAAGTAGGGAACGGGCAAAAAAGTGGCAACGTACTTCTGTCCTCGGTTTCTCGGGATATAATTTTAGCTCGATCAAATCGACTATTCATGAGAAACGAAATGAAGCAAGATAAATAAGAGAAACGAAAGATCACAAAGTAAAATGGAAGAAGTGTCGTTATTTTTCTCACGTGGGCTGATCGATGAAAATAAATGACAGCTGATAGAAAATATCAAGTAACTCGATCGCGTGAAAACAATAACACCAGTCTATAATAACACTTTATTTTGCTTTGTTCGTTTTTGTTTCTGTTGACTCTGAACTTTTTTTCCATTTTATTTTGCTTGTTCAATCAACTTGTTACAAATCGACCGAAAGGTATTTAATCTCTCACTGATCAGTCAGTGACGTAAATTATTGTGTAAAAGTTATTATTTATGATAACAAACTAAAAAAGAACACAAAAACGCTCACATCAACAAAAAAATGAATATATTATGCATGAAATACTCTTTGCAACGTCAAATTCAAGGGAATCTCGTCATAATTCCTCTTCATATAATATACAAATCTAATTATTATTAAAATACATACATACGTATAAACAGAAATAAAAAGTATAAAAGAATATAAACATTTATTTATACGTATGTAGGCCGCGAGAGGAGATAGATCAATTATTAAAAGTGCGAAATTGTAAAAGAAAAGCCCCATGAGCTAATAAAAAAACATGCAACAAAAATAATTTGAGTCCACGCGTTTATAAATATATACATAAATATATATATAAATATATGAATAGATAAATATGAAAATATTACTTCTATACATGCATATACATAAATAAAATAAATCAATAAAAATATATGAAAATAATATATATGAATATCGAATAAGTTAAATTAATGATTATGAAAATTCAAAATAATGTTAGGAACAAACTGTTTTATGCATTTGTATATAATTAATAATGTTTTTAAATTGATATACTATTTTGATGTAATTTGATGAACGACACTTAGCGTGGAAAGATCTAAAGCGAAAAAGTTATAAGACAAAGGCAGGTATTTTTTGCCTTTTTTCTTCTTTTTTCATTTGTATTAACTTTTTTCCTTACTCTAGAGAGAACAAAAGTATTATTTAATGTAATAATTTTAACCTCATTTATATAATAAATTTTGCGCATTTAAATATACGAAAATGCAAACGAAAAAAGAGAAGAGCCAAAAAAAGAAAGACATTAAACTTAAACAAATTAGCCAATTTTAAACATTCAAGTTACTAATTCACTTTAATTTCCTATGAACATTTTTAGTTCCTTTTGCGAAGTATAATCCATCTTAGGATTAGTCAACTTCTTCGAAATCATCGCATGCGACTTCTTTCTGTAAGATATGATTATTTTCATTTGAATTACATGCAACATAAAAATGTTCATAGAGATGCACAAAAACCTATTAAATACATGTAACCGTAGCAAAGCATGAATAATGACAGATATGGCAAGCATGCAACAAAATATACGATTTTTCTGTATCTCTATTACATTATCCAGGGATACCACATGCAATAATACATTGAATAAGTCTTTTTGGAAAACAAACGTAATAAAGTTCCTTGACTCCTGCACAGAAATCTTAATAAACGAGAAAATGAAAAGATGATGTCAAAAAAGAAGGAGAAATTGAATCTTTTGTTTTGAGTTTGAAAGCGTCTGTGCAAGAGTTTAGTTTATTTTACACTGGACATAAACACATCGTAGAATAAGAATTAATATCGATGTCAATATCAACTCCGTCGAAACGTATAGATCCGACGATGAACAACAGGCCTCATCAAAACAAACAGAAATTGATGTGAATCATTTGTTTTCAATAACATTTTAGCTAAGAAATATAAACATATACATGTAAAACAAGCAATTGATCCTACATGTAAAGAGCATGTAAAAAGATACGTTTATAAGAAATTTACCGATGGATATAGTTAAAACTCCGATGTAAGTAACAAAACAAGCATTTTCAACCATTAAAAAAGATCCACCGACACATAAAAAGCAGATGAATCTTCACAGACTCATTTTTTGCAAACTCGATTGCAATTCAATTTTGGGTTGAGTTGAACTTTTAAGAGGTTGAAATCCAAGTGTGATGAGAAGAGAACTTTCTCGATTTCGATCTACGAACCCGAACTTTGTTAAGGGAAGATAGATCAAGTTAAGTTTGAGTGTCAATCGTTTTTACTATTCTGATAATTGTCTCTCATTGACTTTCAGTTAGGGCATTTTTTAATTTACTTTCCTTTGTGATAAGGAAATTAGCAGGGACGCTTAATCTTTGAACTGACTTTCCGAGATCGTTATAACAATAACGCGGCGTAGATAGATAGGCAATTTTTGACAATTTTACGAGCTCGTAAACACGTCGGAGATTTTCTCTTTTATTCTATTCTATAATTTTCAATCAATGTGAGAAGCACCAGATACGTTCTCTGGCTTACCCATTACGTCGTTTTAGTTAAACAAAAAGAAAGAAGCAAGTTTTTGTAATTTTTTTTTAGTTTTCAATCGACATACTACAATCAAAATATTTCATTTCAAATCAATTTAATAATATTAAAACTCCAATAGATTTAAATGTTCAACCAAATATTAAACACTAACAAAATATATTGCCAAATTATTTTTTCATATTATACACTTCAAACTATTTCAATAACATGACCTAATTATATTTTCAAACGTAACATAATCGCGCGATACAAATACATCTTCAATAGTAATAATCATTTTTTCATACATATATTACCTAACTTTAAGATATTTAACAAACAAGAAAATATAAATTAATCAAAATCTTGCTTTTTTCGTGCCATTTCATTTGATGTTAAATGTCAAATGAGCATTTTTAGACCTATGTTTTACACAATGAATATGTGACTGAGATTTTTTTGTTAAATTATTGCGTTAAGCCAATTTTTCACTTGACTACTCACATCTTTTTAATAAAAATGTTATGTTGAAAGCTAAATTTGGTAGATATATTTTATCGAGTCTCAGATTCAAATAAAAATAACATTGAAGGAATAATAATTAATGAAAATAAGTGAGCGCGCAAGGGAGAAAGAGAAAGAAGGGGTGGGGTGGGGGGGGGGGGAAGGAATTAATTGCAATGAAGCAATCGGCGAAGAAAAAGTGTAAAGTATAAAGAATGCCATGTCGCGCAACATGAATTCTATCGCATCAATACACTGTGCGATATGTATATACTTACATTAAAACATATACATATATATATATAAATATAAATATAAATATATATAAACTATATATAAAAATATATATACACGAAACACACACACATACACACACGTGATCATTATTATAAATATTGGAATGATGATATCATTCAACGTAAACGCGTGTGATTAATGATTATTAACAAGCCTTTTTCGGCAGTTTTGTTCACTAAAGTCACTCTATACAGTGATGAATGTCGTTAGGGCTGTTACTGGCCTAAAACAATAAAAAACAGAGAAAAAAGCAAAAAAAAATAAAAAAATGAAAAGAGAGAAAACATGTGTATAAATAAATTTTCAAACTGCTCTAAAATATTTTGCACGAAAAACAAGGGACGAAAACAAAAGTGTGTGAACGAAAAACGCGCGTGAGAATTTATGGTGCTGCCTTTTGTAAACGAGATTATTTGATGTTTTCACAACCAAAAGTACGCTGGTCTTTGATAAGGTAATCATCATAATTTATTGTCCATCAAACTTTGCAACAAGTTGAAATTTTCATTAATGGATATTAGCAACAGTGGACAGTTAATTTTTTTTCGAGCCTAATTCTGGACAAAATGTTTTTCATGTACACAATTGCATTGTGCCGCAATAACGAAGTTTCGTATAATTGGTACACCAACTTGAAAAACCGCTCTTCGCCTTGTAATACTAGACCTTACGAAGCGCTAGTTTATTGCGTTATTCAATGAATTCTGCATGCGGATGGTTAATAGTTATTTTGGTAATATTACCGCAGTTACAATTAATAACAAATCGCGGGTGCATGTGAGACACGACGTATGAATGTCATTATCGACTAATTTGTTTATGTAAACCAAAGCAATATAACTTGTTAATTACATATAAGAATTCGTCTCTTTGCTATTAACAGAAATCATTTAAAACACCGCTGACACACTTTGCGATTTTGAAAGAGATAACGTTATTTAAAAATGAAAGATATACGAAGGACAAGCGTACAGTCGTATAATTTGATTTGAATTTAAACTATGAATCACAATTAGTCAATTAGATCGATGATACATATAAATTATATGAAATTTTATTACTACACATCACAATCTCTGCTCAAAAACCACTGAACTAAATACTTTGATTTCATAATGTCCAGCATTAAGGGAAACGTGAATGACAAAAAGAGAGGGAAAATATGTCGACAGGGATTTTACATACAATCGTAAGCGCGATAACGATGTGTTCCTTTTCTTTTCATGTTCACATATCAACGTGATCTGTGCGATCTGCAAGTGTCATTGTCGTAACCATTATTACTTCCTTTCGGTGAACAGCCCAAAATCAATCGACAATATGAACATAAGTATCCTCTTGTTTCTCAAAAAACTATTGATAAGTGCCATCTAAGTGTGTTTTCCAAATTCCATTGCTTTCACCATCTTTATTGTTTATACATCAATTATTATAAATAACCAAACAAAACCATCAATTTTGTATTTTAACATCAATTCTTTTCCTCCAACTATTTCTCATTGTACAAATGAATAATCTTCTTCCAAATAACTGATAATTTAGATTGATAAAAAAACCGAACGGGAAGACTATACACCAGAAACACAATGAATACAATAAAGAGAGCGAGAGAGAGAGAGAGAAAGAGAAAAATATAATGAAACAAAGACACATTGTGAGTAGTCGTACATAGTAACACCAATCATAATTTTTCAGTTTTTCAACATTCAAATGCATTTTTAACAAAACAGAAAAAGAAAAAAAATATTTTTGCTTGAGCATAGTCGGAGGCTCTGGACCGCGAAGCCGTGATCCAAGTCAATATTTGATGTGAAAGTATTAGAGGTGGGCAAACGTGAAAAGAGAAGAATATTTTACACATCAACTTTTGTGAGGAACGAATAACGAATAAGATGCAAACACAAAGCAAATCCTAAGATGTCGCCAAGACGATGGTTTCCAATTAAGATTTTAATCGTGTACGACATAGCCAACAAAGAACTTGCAATATAACAAGCAATAAATAAGCGAAATTTTGATTCACATGTATATTAAACGATTTTCGTGAAAGCTTACGAGGTTTATTAAATTCAATGAAAAATCCTGAAGAAAAAAGAAGCAGACAAAGGAAATAATACCGATTTTACATCTTCTTACTAATAATAACAATACATTACGTATAGCGACATATATTCAATTGTACGATTATGTATTGATTAATGAGAACAAAAAATATTCAAGAAAAAATGCAAAAATGAACACTCAAGAAAAACCACAGGTAATCTACTTCTATAAGTACGTAAAATTTCAATTTTACACTACTGATAATAATGAAATAACGATAAGGGTATACAAGATATATAATTATTTATAATGGATCATAACGCTGTACAGAATATTTATGAAAAAGGCCTGTCTTTTACTAAACAAAAAAAGAAAATAAGAGAAACGAGCTTCGATAGGCAACAAAGTTAGAGATAGCTGATCAAAAATATACGAAAAAAGGAACAAAAAAAAATGCGAAAAACGAGCGAACAAATGAACGGAGTAAGTCAATTACGGGGCTCCTCGAAAGTGATGCAAATTATTTATTCGCAGCTTGCAGATCGCCTATATCGAAGAGCGTGTCTCTTTACGTATAAATTTAAACAAACTGTAGGCCAGACTATAATGGTGTTTTGTAATATATAATGTAAAACAATCGGTCCAGCGATATCGTAACAAAAAATGCGTGTCCAGAATATATTAAAGCTCGGCGAAATTTTGTTGCCGACGGAACGGTTGGCTTTCCATGAAGTTCAAGTGGGGTGCGACTATATTAAAAAAATGACAAAAAACGAAACAAAATTTAGAAATTTACCGGTAAAAGAGTCGAGCGAAAGAGAACGAAAGGGGGAGAGTGTGATACTGAGAGAACGAGTAAGAGAGAGAAAGAGAGGGAGAGAGAGACGAAGAGAAATAGAGAGGGAGAGAGAGAGCACGCGCGCGAGAAAGAGAGATGGAAATATAGAACAAAAGCGAGAATAACATAGAGAAATTATCACCGAAGCGGGAGCGAGCGGGGGCCGATAGTTTAATTAATTGTGTATGTATACAGACAAAAAATAAATATAATATTGCGGATATGATATAAACACTAACACAAAATAATAATATTGTATCCTTCTGTACATATAAATATATGATATAATACAATAATATGATGATTATATTGCTATATGATTTATTACATAAATAAATAAATATATACATATTGTTTTAATTAAATGATAAGAATTATTGATTATTATCTTCATCGTGATTATTTCATTGTTGAAGATTACCATTCAAGAATGATGATAATGATGATAATGGTAATAATGATAACATTATTAAGAAGAATGAGGTGAGATAAACAGAGAGAGTGAGAGAGACGACGATGCTGAATATTATTAATATTATTATGATATTATTATTAATATTTAAGAAAAGGTTCACAACGTGCCGTGTGTATGTGGGAATAAAATATATAATATAATGGACATTGTTCATTTCAACTTGACTGAGTTTTCGTTCTTTATCCTTATAACATTTTACCAATAACTCATATTATATCAAACTTATTTAATAATATTAAAATATATTTTTTATTTGCTGTTTTTCAAATGTTCAATGTCTTTACAATTTATACTTTTAATTTTGAATCAATAAATTAACCAAAAATAAATTATTCATTATTAAGTAATTACTTTTTACAACTTAAGATTATAAAATACAGAATATATTATTCATTCAAAAGTCACGCTTTTTGTCACCTAAAATTAAACAATATATGGAAATCAAGTTCATCGATCCAAAAAAATCCAACATTTGCATGCAATTACAGAGTGCAGAAATTATTTTCTCAATATTATTTAGTAAAACATATACGTATAATTAAAATTTCTATACAAGTATTTATCATAACTAAAATATTGTTAAGAATATTTATTGTCTGAGTCAAAAATAGAAACAGTTTAATTATTGCATATATAATCCGTTATATATTGAGTATATTATCAAATATAATTATAAAATGTAAAAAAGCAGTACTTTAATAATTATATTATTTGAAAAAACAATAACCTAAAGAAATTTAAAATTTTTAAATCCGAATTGTCATTTGTTAATAACCAAAATCAATCTCAACTTTAAAATAACCAAAATCCATAATTTAATTTTTAGATATCTCTTTAAATAAAAATTTTCTAGTAATTATAACAACATCCAAGTAAAACTTATTTAAACAAATAAAAATATAAAACATTTAATCATAAGATACGTAAAAAATCAATACTTTTATTTAAAAACATATAAAAATAGGTAAGTAAAGAATATATTATTTTCCTCTAATTTGACACA
>JABFQD010003230.1:0-13612 GCA_022817045.1 Psix sp. ZL-2020 | reverse complement strand
AAGTATAATATTATTTTAAATTACATTTATTTTATTTTATTTTAAATTTTAAATTTAAAAGTTACAGTTTAAAAATAAGACGATGTCTTTTGTAAACAAGGAATCTGTACTCCTTATCAATAAAGTATATGAATCTTTTGAACAATTTTTTTAAACTAAAAAATTATTCAAAAATTTATTATTCAATCTAATTTTCATTTTCGTAATTATTTTGTCATTTTTTATAATTTTTTATTTTAAATATCAATTTTTAAAATGTCTTAAAAGTCCTGTATTCTTAAAAAACATATAATTAGATTGAATCATTATTGCATTAATTTTCATATATTTTCGAGAAAAAAGGATACTGTTCAAGTTATATAATGAGCTGTCATAAGTCATGCAGGTATTCACGTATGGAGTCATAATTCGCGTGTTTTGAATTTATTACGAAATTATTGTGCTACGTTCGTTTGTTCACTTGTGGATCCGTTAGAAATGCCAGGAGATAAATAATTGGCATACATTATTAACGTATTTCACTGATAATTTTTAGTAGACATGCGAAATGAAACGAAGCGCTGGCAAAATGTGTTGAAATGGTTTGAATTATGCATCCTTTACGGTATAACAAAACATTAGTCATTGCTATCATGTCGTCGTTTCTGTTGAAATAACAAGTGTTTACTATACTTAAAGAGTGCACAATGATTTCAGTGAATCATTATGCATTAAAAAATACTTGAAAAATTGTAGATATTACAATGTTTGCTCACGGTAGAAGAAAAACAAAAAGATTTTCAAATCATCGATGATGAGATTGTTTATTGCATTTTTAGGATCAATTTCATTTGAAGGCAAATCAAGACTCATTTATTAATAAAGTCTTTGTTAATAAAAAAAAGAAAACAAATCTCAAGATCAATGAAACTCGTCTACGTAATTAAAACTAATAGAAAGGATATGAACAAAAATGTATTATTGCTTTATCAGTACATTGTATTTTCCCATTAAAAAGTTAGTTTTCCAATAATAATTTTATTGAAATTTGATTTTTGAAAAAAAGAATTAGTTGAAATTAAAATAATTGAAAATTACAAAATCTATACTTATAAATCTTGAAAGATTGAATGATTTGTGTGAGTCTATTAAGATTTTATTTTTAAACACAATACACAAGTTTGCACGTCAAAAGTTAATTAAAATAAGATATAATTGTTTTGTGAACACTGTCATTATTAAATCTCATCCTTTTTTCGTGGGTAAAATTCGTCTGGCGAAAATGATTTATTGTAAGATAAGTTAATGTACGTGTTAAATGTCTTAGAACATGCCTAACCCAAGCACGTACCAGTAATTACAATGGTTACGAAACATTCGCAGAAGCATTATTCATGGTCGAGAAGTCAGCGACATTATGACGTTGTCTTGTTCTTCTCGACTGCTCGGTTGACAAAATAAAGTGGCACATTAATTCGAAACAAAATCTCGGACGTAAGTCCACAATTGTCAAGGTTGACGCACACTCACATTCTGCTGTAATTAAAATTATGAATTCAGTCTCTAAATTTTATATAATAATATGCTCGACGAGGTTTGAGTCTTACACAAACTTTGCATGAATTATATATTAGAACATATTAATATTAAAACGAGTAGGAATATGTTGAAATAACAATGGGTTAAAAATCTAAATATTTAAAATTTAAAATGATGTAATGCAATTGTTCAATAAATATTACCCTTTCACTCTCAAAACAGTCTTCCGAAATCTGATTGAAATTAATTGTGTGAGAAACAAAATATATTAACTCGAACAAATATTATATTATTTGTCAATTTATCAAGGTTATAAATATTAAACTAATGTAGATTTATAAACTTCAAAAATAAGTTCCTATAAAAACAAAAGAAAGTCGAAGCTAGAATTCGAAATTATTATATTTAAATAGTAACAAATTTAGAAATTTCGAATAAGTTAATTAATATTTAAATTGTCACAAAATATATTCCATAACCAGTTATAAGTGTATATTTTAATGGTTTTACTGTATATTATTATTTAGTTATCACAAAAGCTTTTGTTATTTGAATCTTTTTTTTTCTCATATTATTCATTACTGAAATTTAAGGAAAATGTTATTTAAGTTAAAACAATTACAACTTTTTCATTAAACAGATTCTCATGCAATGGTAATTAGGTTATATAATAATATAAAAATAATTTTTTTAATCATACGCCAAAAAATCCTTCAAATAAAATGTTTAATGATATCGTTTTGTTAAATCGTATTATTAAAATGAATTTTAATAAATGAAAAAATAATTTTATTTATTAGACAGATCCTGATTTCAAAGGTGAAATAGCGCAGCGTTTGCTGCTGTTTGGTGCTTTATGACCGGGAAAAGGTTAAATTGTAATTTCGCAAAATACTCATATAAGTGAAATGTATGGTTAGAGTGATGATAATATATTAATGGTAGATGTATACTTTGAATGATATATAGACATATAATTTTAATAGTATTATATGTTTCAATATATAGTAGATTAGACATTTATCTGTACACATGTATCTGTTTTATTACAATAGAATTAGGTTAAATAAAAGATGTCTCTTATGTCAATCTCTTTTTAATCAGCGGCTAATTTAAGAATAAAACTTAGTTCATAATAGCGCAAGGGGACACAAAATCTGTTTAATTGATACGTGTAGACGCATTGCGTACTTGAATTAAACTCTTCGACGATAATACAAAGGCGTGTCTTTCATTGGCAGCCGACATCCGTAAGCCTATTACCGTACTAAGTAAACAACATAATCCGATTGGGTCAAGAGTGCTTACTTTCGCACGTTTGAGCCATTCGCGGCGTTCGAAAAGTGTGACCGATGCGTTTGCAAAAACGCTCACAACGATGCGGCAATGCACGGCACGCGTGTCGCTAAATTTGAAGAGCACTTCGCAAAACGAACCGACGAGGATCGCGTTACTTTTCGCGTCGCGAGATTAGACCGACGATCGCGTGCGCTATTTATAGCCGCGTGCGCGTTGTGTAATATCTGACACAAGACCCGTTTTTTCGAGGACCTTCGCGTGAGAATTATTTTTACACTTAGCAGCCATAATCCGGACCTGGATGAGATATTATCATTTGGACAAGATATCATCGTATTCTTACTTATCAACGAGGATGTGACATTTTTATCGTAGTGTTAGTGCGTAGAATGTTAAAACTTTCCGTAACATTCACTGCGTCAAGCGCGATGCACTATGACAAGTCGACCAAGAGTATGTTGATTAGTTGCATTCCATCCAAATTACTACGATTACGAAAATTCCACCAACTTTACCATTTAAATTTCTGGATTATTCAGTATAACGCTCAAAGGTTTCGCTTATCTAAATTGTTATCGTGAAGATTGTAGGATTTGTAGTTGACATGCAGTGTGATGTTGTAATAAATATTCCAGTTTATTTTTTTATTTACAGATGTTATAGCCCAAATCAATAATTAGCTCCAGCTTTTGATGTTTCTTCTTTGCTGATTCATGTTTAAATTATTTTAATTAATATGTTATTTAATAGAGTATGTTTTTTCATAATTGCAATATATTGTTTTAATTATTCTAAAAATATGGAAATATTTGATAGTGAATATAAATTTTTCAAATCATTTCAAATTTGGCTTGAAATAAGTTAAGTGCAGTAGTAATTTCATTAACAAAAGAATCCGTATTTATTTAGATTAGATTAGATAGATAGAGGTGATTTAAGTTATAGCTTAATCATATAGTTTCTTATAACTAAATTTTGAATTATCATTTTAGATGAAATATGAAATTTAGATGTTCTAAAATTGCAAAGTACTTAAATAATTCTGATTTTATTAGAATTAAAATAATCTACATTTATATAAAACAAATCAATTTACGAATAAAATATAATTTATTTCAGCAAATTAATACAATAAAAAACATTAAGAAAGAAATCAGATAGCGTAAACGGCATTTAAGAATTAGAGGTTTTATATGGCATATAAGATTTCATTTCTAAATCTTATTAACCATAAATAGAGATAGTGTGTGTTTCGGATGTGAGATTTGTTTGTTTTAGAAAGAACGATCTGCTTTTCTTCTTAACGTAATTTCATTACGAACGGATTTTTCTTGTCGCGTAAAATGTTACATTTGCACTTGATAAAGTATAAAAAAAGCAAATTTATTTTCATTCATACTATAATGTCGAATACAATTTCCAGAATAAAAATTAAATGTAAGATTACAGAAAAAAACTCATCTATGTGTATTCAAACGATTATAATATTTACGCTACTTTTAAATCTAAAATTTCCAGCTCTTCTACAACTGTCTATTATAAAATTAGTATATATTAATTCCAACCTGCATTTATTGCAAAAATATATGATTAATTTCTTCATTAAAACACGATTGTTTATACAATTAAATTATTGGTAGAAAATCACAAAGCATTTTGTTTATATAATTTTCCGGTTACTCATTCGATTTCAAACTCTTTCGTGCTAGACAAAACACATAGAAATGATTGGTCGAACAAAAATGAAGTAAAATGAATCATCAGTTCAAATCGCCGCGCGCTTTTGTGTATGTGCGTGCGAAGGATCGTAAATCGTGCACAGGAGTGTATAGGTATACCTATATTGATACACGTATAAAATGTTTGTTCTTTCTCTTCTATAAATGTATCTGAATTGGTGACTCTATTCAAAAGAATCCGGAAGGTGAGAAGATTCCCGTCTCCCAACATAAGCTTTTTATGTCTAGCCGATACGTCAAAAAGCTTTTTGTGCGACAGTGGGTAATCACAATGATACAGTTTCATGTTTATTCATAAACTATTTGGGCGTGATTCATGTATAATATAGAAGTTTGGTGATTTTTTGTTACGATATCATAGCCGTACTTTTGAATGGGATTTTTAGGTTATTAATTTTTTGATTTTAATGTTATTCATTGTTTTTTACAGTTTAGAATTTATTAATAATTCAGAGATACAATTTTGATTTATTGTTTTGCAATATCACTGTTCATATCTTGATCCAGAATAGGTGAGTGAAAGTATGTATTAGATATAAAATAATCGTATAAAGATCTATATATAGAGAATAGAATGGAATGAATCAGTAGAAAAATATAATAGGTGATGATAAACATAAATAAATACTCCCTTACATGCATTCATTGTAATGAAACCTAATTACACAATATTCACGACTACGTTTAAGGATAACATTCTTTGATTATGATAATCATTGATCGCTAAGACCTTGCTATGTGAAAGGCAAGGTGCGTGGAACGAACTTCAAATATTTTTACAAATTCTTTTTTGTACTTATAGCAAAATTATACCCAAAAATTAAAAAAAATTCCGAATTACGAATAAAAAACATTTTTTTAGAATGTCTAATCCATAAAACAAATATTAATATGATTTGATTTGCAATAAAAATAAAACATAATTAAATTAAATATAATTATAAAAAACTGCATTATTTCTGGGTTAAAAATATATAACAATATTAAAATTAAAAACTTTTTTCTGATGATACATTAATGAGTAAACACAAATTTGCAATAAATTTAAATTATATTCCATCATTTTTTACACGAGTTAATTTTAGCGCGGGGCCTCTTGAAACCTAGAGGATTGATTCGTCCCTGGCAGGTATTGCGCTACACAAAGGTCCAGGAGAAAGCCGGGCTGACGATTCACCCTGGCCGCCAGGTAGGTTCGTCGACCGTACGATCGCATACGAGTTCTCGCAGACACAAAAAATAAGATAGACTCAGAACGCTGTAGATGCATCGCTACTTTGCAAGAACAAATAAATAAACATTTTCTTTGTACCCAAGTTACGCTTCATACATTCAGCGTGAACATATTTGATGCCTTCAAAGACCTTTGAGCTTTTCATTTGCACTGTGTAAAAAATCGCAATAATATGTTTTTGTATTCTTTAGTGACATTCTTAATTCATAAAGAAATGAGAACTCAACTAATGCAAGTTTCTATTTTAATTTCTTATTTAGATAATATTGATTTGTCGAAAATTGTATTTATGTAACTATTTCAATTAGATAATCACAAGTTTATAACGTTCAAATTTAATAACTAAGCACAAAAAATAACATTGTTTGAAATGAATTGATTCGCTAGAATGATTTACAATCTATAAATTATATTCTAGTTACTAGAAGGGATAAAAAAAATTCTTAAATTTAGATCATGCGAATGAAAAAAGTCCAAACAATGAATGCAAACAAATGTATTCCACTCCATGATATACCAGCACTCACAATAACTAATCTACCAAAACAAAGAACATTTTTCAGTTACGATTATGTCACCGTATTATTAAAACATTTCTGAAAGAAAATGTCAGTCTAACAATGTCAACAAATCTGAATTCCATTATTAAATGCTACTCTTAAATGAAACTATCTGTTGATTGAAAAATCAATTGAATATTGATTTTCTACTTATTATTAATTGATTCTTAAAAAAATAAATTCATGTAATTAATATAATCTCGTTAAATTGATTTATTTGATGAACGTCAAAATGTAAAAAATGCTGTTACTTCTAATGATTACATAAAATTAATGAATTAATAAACAAAATATATGTTAAAAATAAATTAGTTTTCATTGAAGTGCAAATAACATTAAATGATTAGTCCTTCATCAGAATTACGATAAATTTTTATGAGCATTATTTTTCACAAAAAATATAAACAATCACAAAAAAATGTATGAATTAAATGAAGTTACATATCTTAAATTCATGACATTCTAAAACAGCTGTTATCCGCGTATAAAATTGATAAATATTTTATAATTTCCATTTATTTTACCACATTTTAAATATTAAAGTTAGGCATTCTTATAAAACATTTATCTCTCTTTTTTCAACTGATGCAAATTAATTTTTTGATATCATACCTAGAATACGTATTATTGTTTAAAATTAAATATGAATAATTAAGAGTAGGTCTGAAATAACATAATTACTTTCTTATCTATTAGAAATCTGTCTTAACGATTGATATGCTAAAATATAATTTTATGATAAAACAATTAAAGGAATACCAATAACACAGCGTATTTGTTTTTGTGTTTATTTTTATCCGCTACTCTTTTACATTTTGAATTTATATTTGAAAAGTGTGAAGCATTAAAATTCTAACTTTTTTTATAATGGATTTATTTATCAATGGTTTTTCCAATATCATTTCATTTTATCACTATACACATATTCTTATTATTTGACCACTATATATTTATTTTGTTAAAGATACTGCAAAAATAATCTTCTACATGGTTGCATTAGTATAAGCCATACTTAACAGCTGCGAATCAATGCACAATAATCAAAGTGAATCACAGAATTGCGGAATTCAACTGACTACTATATATAAGATGTTTCCAATCGTACACCTTATGAATCTTACGTGCCTTTCACCGTTAATACGCAAGATAGCATATGTCTAATTTATGACTTCGCATGTAATTCAAATGAAATTGTATATAAAATAACGCGAATCCATTAAATAATATCTTTACGTAGATTACAGTATCTTGAAATACAATGTATAATTTTCCAACATTATAAAAACGTTTTTAAGTATTTTGTATGATTTTTGTTAGTATGAGTAAGCGACTACTTCATAATTTATAATTTAAACAATGTTTAATTTGGTTAAAACATACGAAAAACATACGAATTATTCTAATTGAATTTCTTGAAAATTAACAGAAAACTTTATATATATATTCTCAACGTAAACTTGACTTTCCAAGTTATGGATTTTAAGTGTTGTAACTTCAAAGCCTGGGTAACGTTCTTTTCTTATTTCACACGTCTCTGCTTTATTTGCTTAGCATCATTCTTAAATTAATTGTCATGTAACTGAGCAAAATGAGATGCTCCTACTTCTTTACAGATAAGTCTTCTACTTTACACTCAAGTGTTCCTTCCTGTTTGTTTCACAGTTCTAATGTACAAAAGAAGAAACTCTAACTTGTTTAACGGTGATGTAAATTGCACCTTAATTAATATACACAAACTTTAATTTTAAAACTTTTCATCTTTTATTTGTTTTAAAATAAATAAGTGCTTTCAATTATTTTTCCTGATTTGAAAATGAATCATATTGAATTTATTTCATACGTTAATATATAATAGTTCAAAAATTAAAATTGCTAATATTAAATCTTGAATTATATAAATGAAAATGCGATATTTTTTCTTGAGAAATTATTCGTAAAATCTTTTAATTAAATCCATTAAAAGTTTCTGAACCATTTTAATGGAAAATTAAAAGGGATTATCCATATTTCTGTCTATCATAAAAATTCTTGCGATCACGTTCAAAAGGTAAGTTCGCTGAATTTTTCTCGTACTCAGCAAGTCGATTTGCACCGACATCCTACTGGTTATCCTTGAATCACTGGGTTTGTGTGTATACACATGCCAGTGTGTTGGTATCGAATCTCCTAAACACGGACAAGGTGTTTTAAAAAATAGAAGTATTTATATAAAAGCCTTGCACGTCCTGAGCAATGTTGATCTATAACGATGTAACTCGAATCATAACCAGTATTTAGTAATTTCGAAATTACATAGTTTGCACGTCTCTCAAGTTGTTTCACCATTAAAGTTGTACTCGAAAACTTATTACTTACGCAAAAAAGGTAACAGTTTTTTACTTTTGTCCTTTGTCCTTGGTCGAAAAATTACAGCATTAAAAAATTGTAAAATTATGTACTTATGTGATTACAAACGAATCTCCAAGTTTATTAAAAAAATACTTGAAATTGAATTCCCATTATATCTATAACGAAATTAGTATTTTATTTTATAATATTGTAGACTCTATTGATCATTGTTCTTATGTTTTTCAGCAAAACTTTTCATAAAGTTCATTTTGGTAAAAAGTTCTTTCTTCGTATTTTGTCTCGAGTTTCATCAAGAAAATTGAAATCACAAAAACGTTTGATCTTTTAAAAACAAAACGTCGGATGTTTTTTATTATCGGAGGTAGCATTCGACTGAATTACTCTGCCATCACGATATCTTTCTCGATGAAAACAAGGTAGTTGACCCATGAGCACCTTGTCATAAAGAAACTTGTCTGTCTTGTTTCACTAGTAACTTAAAACTTACGTTTGAGTTGCAGAGACGCTCATTTTTCGATTCTAACTCAGTTCTTGGAATAATTATTTTTAAATGTTATCTCAGATTTTTTGTAATACTGTAAATTAACTCTAAAATGGGGATTCTAATAAAATATAACTGAGAAAAAGTGCATGCAGAGGAATGCATGCGAAAATGTATTATGAAAATGTATGAACTTTCTCTAGTTGTTACGATTTATTACGTTACATTATTCACGTTATCGCCATAGTACGCCCTCATCTGTTTTATTAAGTAAATATCTGCGTAATTATCGTTTTTCGATAACACGTGTAACGAATTATAGATACAAATTTTGCGATGTAATACAGAATTCACGTATGAAGCCTGCAGCGCATAAAACTTGTGTTCGAGGTATCACAAATTGGTGTATCTATGTGAAATAAAACAATATTATAACATAACATTTTTTATATAATCAACAATTATGCGACTAAATAAATTTGATAAACAGTAGTCATGCGTTCTGATGTAAGCGCCGATTCTATTTTATTCAAATTATAAATGATAATCAAAATCAAAAAGAATCCAATTTATGAATACGGATCTATGACTCAGACGTGATATAATCATATTTTTGAAACTTGTGATACCGTGAATCATTAATACGTTACATTAGGAAAATTTCCAAATGATATAAAATCAACTATAGGTAATTAATATTTTATTTGGGTTCATACTATAATATAATATAATATTATGCTGTTTACATTTCACAGGATTGAGAAAAAAAGGTTTGAATTTATCCGTTAGATGCAATATTTTAAGTTATCAAATGATTTTAAGATACTAGTATAGACAAAACGTTAGTGTCACTAAAACACAATAACCGAGTTGACAAGTCTAGCATTATCGATCGGTATGTAAATACATCGCACAGGTTAGGTTTCTTTTTTTAAGGTCATTCGATGACAATTGCAACCCCTTGCACAATAAATATTTCCGAAATCATCTGGGAAATCAACCTCGTAAAAGAACCATCAAAGATTCATAGCGCATATTCATCGCGTTTTTTCCATCAAATTTCTGATTGACACATCCACAGAGAATCATCCCATTTTTGACAACATAGCTATGTCGCAAGTAGACAGAAGATGGGTATTCAATTTAAATATTAACTGGGGTGCATGTTAACGAGCTGCTCAACCTTTGCCCTCCAAAATGCGTCAGCCCACTGAAAATTGCATTTTATAAAAGAACTAGTCGACTTGCTGAAAAAGTCAATTCTATTTTAAATTATTGAACAAATTACAACGAAGTTGCATTCAAATGAATTCTCAACAAAGTGAAGAGCAATAAAAATGGATATATTTAGTCTCAAAAGTAGTAGAACGTCTATATCTTGAGCATCATTATATATTCATTCTTAATAATGCACAACAAAGATTGAAAGAAAGTGTGATTGTAGAGTATCATAAAAGTGGCTCACAGAGTTGGACTGAAAAGGAGGCAAAGAAAATCGAAAGACAGTGACAGCTGCGCCAACTCGAAAACCACATTTCGTGAATCACGAGGCTTGGTTTCAAACGCACATCTGGTGTTTTGTCAGACTGTAAGGCATGGGCTACGATTCCCGTAAGAGTACGAGATGCTATACCATTCTTTTCATTCACGTCGGCCAACGTTTGAAAAAATTGTTGATATGCTTCCTTATCAAGCAGACTTATCTCTATTACAAAGCACGGTGTTTATTACCGATATCGAAAATGCAATGAGATATCTTAATATCAACAATGAAATATAAGATGTATTCCTAGTTTTGGAATATGAAATAAAGTTATTTAAATATTATTAAAAAATGACAGACGTCAAGGTTGTTTTTTAAATTCAAATTACAACCAATAACTTGAAATGGCCGAAACGTCTTTGAATTGTATTTAAATGTGATTCAACAGGTAACAACAATGCCAGTCGCATATATAAAATAGTACTGCTTATTGTTCGGTTTCAACCTTTTTTACACTAAATAAAACGTTAGAGCTAATCCGAGCTGCGTAAGCCGAAGAAATACCCAATCAAGTCACCCAGTAATCCCCTCCTGAGCAGACGTAATTGCAAACCATCTTCGACCCAAGGATAACACCTTTGCCGTTGTTCTCTGTACAAAGTTTTATTCTGTTGAACTCAAAAACAACGAATTTTGTATTACCAACACATATAACTTACCGAAAGTCGGAGGCCATTGGCTCCTCTCTCGAGAGGCTGATGAGTAGATGGGTGGTTTCCCATTTTATTTCAATCAGTCGACGTTTTCAGGACGGCGCGTACCAGCACACCTTAGAACGCAGCACAACGGTCCTGGCGAACTCGCGTACTATCATCGAGCGCGACCTTCCTGTTTCGGATCGCAGGTGTGGTTAACAACACGTACGCGTCAACGCACCGACACACACGTGCGACGCATCCGCCAAGAAGACGGCACTGAAACAATCCCACAGACTGTTTTCACCAAGACCAAGCGAGAACGCCGCCTTTCACCATCCGCGTACGATTCGCGTATTCAAATCAACGACACGCGCGCTCCAATCAACTGCAATCGACACTAATCTTCCACAAGCCAACACAAATTCATTCTCCATAAATGGTACCAAAGAACGTTGGTAGCTCCAGGCAGATTTGACACGTACAACTCCTAGAGAAAGGTTCTTTTTGAATTAGGTTGACGATAACCTATAACCTTTGGATATTCTGGATAGTTAAGTAGGTAGCCGAGTGTTACTAAGCTTGCTAGATTTAAATTCAGGTCCTGGCTTGATTTCCTTGGCAGTTCATGATAACAAATACCAATCCTGATAACCGATAAGGAATATTAATCCTCCTTATCTTTGAGTTTTGAGAATCTATATTGAAGAAACTAATTATGTTTCAGAAGACGTTCCCTGGAAGTGCCCCAACTATCCAAGTGGTAGTTAAATGCTTTCAACTAACCAAAGTTGACTCTTCACTTTGTAATTTTTATGATTCTATCCACATGTTAAAACCACACTTTGAAGATAGGGTTGTCAATGAACACTTTCTCAGAAGAATATTCCCGATGAAAAATACATACTTATTAGAAACTATTAAGCCGAAAACTGTTAGGAAAGTGATCGAAAATTAATACTGAATTTGGATGGAACAAAAAGAACCGATTGGTCCTCTGGACCCGACAAAGAAGCCGGCCGGCAATCGAGAAGGCAGCCAGGCCTCCGCAACCTTCTCGCGACGAATAAAAAGCCGAACTGGTCATGAGACTCCGCATTTCATTTTACGTCACTGGCAAGCCTCGGGTAGTGGGATTTCAAACTCAACCGGTCTCTCTAGTTCCATCTCCCTCAAGTGCGCTCGTGCCTCATAATCTATCCTCATATGTGCCTCTCTGTCGCACTCGCGTGCAACTCCAACACGGTCTTTCAGTCTCAGCTTGTCGATGGTAGGGAAGTAAGACTCCACACCCCTCTCTACGTGCACTCTACATCTTTGTGCAGTGCAGCCACCTTCGCAAGCAGAACGCTTCGAATCCGGCGTTGGTATATTCAAAAAGCAACTCGAGATTTCCAGATGTACGCCAAATTTCAGAAATAATTTATTATTTGGATTTGGTTTTTCCGATTTGGTAAAGGAAGAGGCGTTACAAGTATACGTAAAGGCTACTTCTTCTTTTTCCAGATTGTCAAAATTTTCAAATGGTTGAAATGAAAAACCGGATATGCACAGGCTATGGACGCTTTTGTAAATGTTTTAAAGGACTTTAAATTTGGAATATGTTCGAACACAACAAATAACCGTCATGTCAAACAGTTTTCGTGTCCGGCTAATTTGTAGTCCGACTGCACTACGCGTTCCCACGTTTTTCCGTTAGAACCGTTACGCTTGGGTGACTTTTGACGACCCCACCGGAACTGACGGTACGCTCGATCTCGCGGCCAAAGGTGATGGAATGCGAGATCACTGACAAATTCAGATTATCAATTTTAGATTCATCGATTTTACTGATCACTTGTTTCCTAGATTATGAGTCTCACTCTTATTATTTGGTTGAGATATTATTTGATTAGACTGATTTTAGGAAATCAGTGTTCTTGAACAATATCTAAATTCTAAGACGGTAGAGAGAATGAAGTCATTTGACATCAGAGAACGTGTGTCAAACTTTTTATTAGGTTAAGGTCAGGATCGTAACGAAAATACAGCGGAACCCGTAGTTCCGACAGGAAGCAGGACTAACTTTTTCTATAACTGTAAAATTTAAAAATGGAAAATATTTGTTTTTTAAACATGTATTATAAGTATAAACTTATTCTATTGGGATTTATATTGAAATTCATAACAATTCAACATATTGTTAAATATTAGTTGAAAGGTAATGATTTAATTTATAAACAGTAGTAAATAAAATAAATTAAATTTATATTAT
>JABFQD010003229.1:0-13615 GCA_022817045.1 Psix sp. ZL-2020 | reverse complement strand
CCAAACGTTACAGTGAAAAATGTCAAATGGAGTTAGAAGACCCAGTGGTCATTTGAGTGGCTGTTAGCGATATTATTTATTCTTTATGTGTATTGGTTGTAGATAACCAAACATTATGAGGAAACTGTTTGATCATACGCTGTCAACTAAAAACCAAATTTTAGACATCAAGCGCTTGTAAATTTTATAACTGTCATTATTTCAAAGGGCTCAAATTTAACTTCTCGATAATTCAGTGGTTGTTTCTGATATTTCAATTTTAAAATGTCTTTTTTTCGATTACTACGGCAAGCAAGTGTTAAACGCCGGCACCATCCGCTCAATTGACACTAAATGAAATCGGAAACTTCGAGCACCTGTAGTTCGGCAAAAAAGTTGAAAATGGCTCAGGACATCGACATTGAAGTGAACAAAGTGATCAAGACTAAAAATTGTGGCAGTGATGTCACATTTTCAGAAACCAGTATTCGGAGACTGGAATTCAAATAAGTAGTGAAATGCGATTTAAGGTGCATTTTTCATAGAAAAAAGTAAAATTTTCTCAAAACATGCTGCCTTTTTTCAGGTTTGTTTGCGAGTGCCGGCCACCGATGCACTACACGATGACAATTTCTCACCTTTGGCTGGATACTTGAGCCATAAATGATCATTTTTATGAATAAAATTTGTTCTGCATTGTTCGGATATAAATTTATTTACACTCGAAAAAAAAAGTTGAATTTCACTCTTTTTTGAGGCTTTTAAAGTAGCGTACCTTCTTAAATCTTCTGTTTCCTGCGATTTCGACTTCCATTTTCCTTTATAAACAATGGACTGCAAATATTAATTCCAACATTGCTTGAAGGAGTCGCTGCTTAGACTCGTACCGCAGCTGAATTAATTATTGTATATTCTATTGATTTAGTTTTGAAACGGTAACATTGAGTACAATGACGAATAACTTTGCGAACTTGCTCCTAACCAATGATTAACCAACATTTTCAATGTCTTTTTTGGATCTTCCTTTGGAAGCTCTTTCCAAAATAAAGTTTCATTCAATCCAACCGAACGATACTATAGAAAAAAAACTTAACAAGGCAAGATAAACTGTTATAATAATAATTTAACACTGCAACAAAATTTGCTTAAATTATTTTATATTTGCACTATTATTCACATATTGTTTTTATATCGAAGAAGATTTTATAATAATAGAGATAAGAATGACGTTAAAAATCGTATTAAAATATTCGTAATGAACATATATCATGTGTAACAAATTTATATTGAAATATAAATGAAACTTAATTTCTTCTTTTTCCAAACTTAAAATATTATTTCAGTCAATTATGACTTTAATTCAGAGCATTATTTTCATTCATTATGTCGTATTTTTCGAATAAAATAATTTAATGCGACTTTATTGTATTTGTTCAATTATCTTATGAATGGAACATTGTAATGATTCTTTCGTTCTTTATTGATTGAAATAATTTCTGAAATTAACTAAATTTCTTTGTTTTCTATTACTATAGTGTTAAAACCGCATACATCAAAACAGATGAGAATAGACTAAAAATCTAAGCAATAGCAAAGAGGAAACCCGATCTGAAAAAAAGCTTAAAGTTTGAGCTGGATGGGTTAGAAGATTTGACCGTCGGAATTCGTATATGTTAACATAATTAATTTGATACAAATATTAAATGATTATGATTATTTAAAAAGTAGTCACTATTTTTTTTGAAGGCTCGAATGTTATCATTAGCTATATCGTGTAGCAAATAGAAAGAGAAAAATAGGTGGATTGAAAATTTACACGAATGAGGATCGTGCCATTTTGCATGGAGCACGTGACTTTATATTCAACAGTTTGCACAAAGCGTGGCTAGAGTGTAATAAAATGTACAATTAGTCATTCTCTCGATTTAATTTAAAAAGTGTTATTAGTTGATCACAAAAGTAAGAGATAAATTCAGCAGTTATCTGACTCCATTACTTCCATAAACTGCACGTTAGGTATGACTATAGTGTGACATTCGACAACAGCCGTCTAACGTGAACTGAACCTCTGAAACATTGTTTAGCTGAAACTGATGTTAAAGTTGAAATAATGATTTATTCAATACCTGCTTCCTTTTGAAATCCTTCCAGCTGCTTTATACTTAAGACATTAGGCGATTGTTAATTAGTATATATTAGACTATTCGAATTCAGATAAATATTGAAAAAGTGACAACTATTCCTGATCTCACCTTGTCATTGTACTTGACCCTCGCACAAAATCTTTTCTTAGATAATAAATATATTATATTACGATGCTGATATTTATGTGGCTGAAGTTCAACACGTGTTTAGCAATAAAAAATTGATTTTTTCATATTAAAATAAGATTGCTTTTCCAAACTATTTTTGACACTTACCAAGACCCACTAATAGTATAAAATCAAAATTCAAACCTCAAGAGAATTTTATGGTAGAAGTGCCAGCCTTATATCGCTAGATTTTAAACGTGTATATTTTCGAGTGCTGCGAAGTACCAATTATTGACTGAATATGAAAAAAAATTGGACTAAATTCAACCATTATCAAGACCCCTCAAACGTTTGAAACTGGAATTCAAACTCCCAGGGGATTTTTCGGTGGAAGTGAGTAGTAGTAATATATCACTAAATTTCAAACCCATGAAATAATTTTCTTTAAATATGAGAAAAAAACTTTTTTTATGCTCAGCATAAGTTTCATTGAAAATCAATTCTTATATATTTTTTTGTTACTAGAGCTGCTCTGTGATATTATTATGTAATGTTTCAAAACGTTAAATGATTCTCTATAGAAGCACTTTCATTATTTAACTTTAAATTTTGATTTAAACCAAGGAATATATTTTATTTATAAAAAAATATTTTCTTTTTATTTTGATTTTTAGGTTTTCAAATTTAATTTTCGTTTTCAATTTTTTATCGCCTTTTTACATTCTAAATTCACCCTAGAAGTTCGGAGTTTATTTTTTAATTTTTGAAGGCCCAAGAATAATAATTTTACGAGTTGTGACGCAACAAGAATCAATGCTCACAATTGTTCGTACAGAAGAGTAAAATATAAGGAGTTATATTGGTTCTACGATGCAGCGAAGGAAACAGCTTTATTTCATCTTAGATCAAGAAATAACCAAGATTTTAGTACTTACTGCAAAATGATTTGGAAAAATATTGTTTGATGTTGCAGAAGCGTTAACAACGACTACATAACTGATCAATCAGATGACTTATTTTTTGAAAATATGAGAAAGATTTAATATCAATAGTTCTTGAAATCATATGTGAGAAAGACGGACTAACGACTTTGGACTGTCACCTATTGGAACAAAGGTCGACGCAATGTCAAAGTCGAAAAGTACGTATAATCTTCGAGAGATGCTGCTGCGCCACGAATTGTGTGTATGTTATGGTCGTTGTTTTCGGTGACAGCTGATCCTGGCTGCCACCAAGGACACGTAAGTACCGTTACAGGTGATATTAGCTGAAACTGGTTTGTAAAAACAGGGGTCGTTTTATACATAGTTGACCAATTCAGTTTTTTGTTATATCTTACCATTAAATAACGCGTGTTATCTTAGCCTATATCCGCAAACAAAATTCTTTGAAATATAGAATAATATATTTTCAATTGTATTTTTTTGCTTCAATTGTTATTTTTTTTGCTCTTGTGATAGCGTTTGGGAATCAACAGAATTGTTTTTTAGCCCAAATTCTTGCTAATCTAGCTTTTTGACATGTGTCATTCCATCACAAAGTAGAATATTTATTTTCAGTAATTTTAATATAATTATTTTTTTCGTTTGATTGTTTTCCATGGCTATTAAAATTGTTGATTTTTTCCATTATGAGTTTGAAAGGCTTGTTTGATGAAGTTTGTGTATTGCAAATATTATTTTAAAGGACGTGAGATTTCATTTAGATTAGTTTCAGTAATTTTTTTTTAATTAACAAGGAAATATATGCCACCGAATATTCTTAAGATAAATTTTATGTATTGTATTTTTGATATGTTCTATTGTTGTTTGTATTGTACCAGTAATGAGTTTTTAGTTAGATTCATAAGGGGGTTATAACGCTTACCAATCGTAAATAAAAATGAGTTTAGTAAAGGCAATACTCAAGTGAATAGACGAAGATCAAACCATGTTAAAAAAGAAAATAAATTTTGAACAATCATGTCTTTCTTAAGAATTCATCGATAAGGCTTAATTAAATTCTACTGTCGTTGTGACATTTCCACATGATAGCGTGAGAATTGAAATCACTTACAATAAGGTTGGAAAATTCGTTTGAGATTAAGTTAAATAATTCTTTTTTTTATACAGAAAGAATTGTATAGATTGAAGAGTTGTATAGATTCGTTATATAAATGTGATTATTATTAGTTAGAATTTTTGCTGTTAAAATTTATAATACATAGTTTTTGTGATACGTTTGTGAATTTTAGCGGGTATAGTTTTCTTAATAAGTATAGCTGATCCTCCGCCATAGTTGATTGTTTTTAAAATTGTATTTGTCTATTTCTGTTTCATAATTTTTGGTGAAGCGCGGAACTCCGTCGTAGCTTGTTTAGAGAACTTGATAATGCCTAAAAAGTATTTGAATTTGTTTTTTTTATCATTATTTTAAGTTTAAGTTTTTGATTTTTTTCATTTATTGAAGTATGTTTAATAATGAACTCCTCGGAAATATACTTTTCAAGAATTTCTAAATAAATAAAAATTTCAAATTATTAAGGTGCAGGTTTCATACGGGGAAAAATAGAAATTGACAGCACAAATCAAACTTAAATTCGACTCGCACCGAGCGAAAAATAACGTAGTCGGTATATGTCAAAAAATTTATTTAGAATACAATATATAAATACGTGATTTATTTAGCAAATGTTTTGTGCAATACAAATTAGATATAGAATGATTGATGATAATTTTTGTATATTTGGTGTTGGATCCAATTGGAAATCGCGTCGAATGGAGAATTTATTCTATATTTATTTTTAATATATCGCGTCGATTTAAAACATTTATTTTTATTTATTTTGGTTTTCTCGATATCGTTATTTTCTGTTATTGTTTTTGTTTATTCTCACCTAAATTTGCGAGAATTGGGGAAAAATGATTATTATCCCCATTTCTTTAAAATTTATAAAAGGGCTGAAACGAAGTTGCAAAGCTAGTACGAGTGAGTTTGGAATTTGGTTGCCGTTAAGTCTACGGCATTAGCATCCAAAACATTAGTAAAGCTAATGTTTTGGATTCAAACTTCAATTGCTTTTGGCGCCATTGATTTTATCGGTGTTCAGCTGCATCGAATTTGAGTTATTTGAACTTGATTATTTTCAAAATTTCTATTGATAATCAATTGGTTAAGTGATATTTTCTTCTTGATTTGTTTTGCTAAAATATTTCATTTTATTCAATTTCATTGATTTAATCATTTATTTTAATTCACTTTATTTCCATATCTTATACTTATAGTGCATCGTCATTGTATTATTTGCGAGCGCATTTATTTTCGAATAATATAATTCTTATCGTGAGCTTTGTTTACATGTGTCTCCGCGCTGAGTCTAAGTGTTAAGTCACTTAAAATCTTGGGCGCTCGCAACTGCATGCAATACCAAGTATCAGCTCCTAAAGCAGTATTTGTATTCAGTGTCCGATCGAATGTTAAAACTAGCGTTCTAGGATTATTAAAATTTTATTAATGTTGAAATGTTTTGTCTGGTCAGCGTCCGAGTAATAATATTAAACAATTATTATTTATTTGCTAATTTTTTATTTTATTTCATTCAGTTTAAATAAGTGTACTGATTTTAAAGAAAATTAAATGAGATCCGAGACAAATTAAGTCATTTATTTTGGTATTTTGACAGATACCGAATACGTTGTTTGGCTCACCTCGAGTCTAATGTATGTTTAGCTCGAGCTTACGAATTTTGTGTTTCGCCATATGAATCTGTATCTAATGTTTTAAAGTTTGATAGATATATTTATTTTTTTTGTGTTTCTCGATAAATGGACTTTTCTCGAGATAATTCGAATGAAACTAGGTTAAAATAAAATAAAATACCGAATTAGAAATTAGATATAAAATTGAAACTCTTGTATTATGATTAGAGATTGCAAATTTTTATAGTGCAATATTTAACATTTGGTGATATTTCTAAAAAATTTACTTCGAAATTACCCACGAGTATTCCATAGCTCTCTGTATTAACTCATGTAGAACCGTAACTATGGAACCTTGCAGCCCCCTCTCCATGACATTCAACCTCAAATATAACAACTTGACCTGTACTGACTCTCTTTTCTACTGGATCGCTCAACCAGCTATGATCTCATTAATGCCATTTAGGATCAACTCGAATAAAATAACCTAAAGTGAAATTACAAGTATGGCGTTATTTATCTATACCCCATGATTTAACAATAATAAATTATATTGGTGTGACGCAGACCAGAGAACACATAAAAATTTACGAATAATTAACTAAAATCGAGACGTTGTTTTAACATTCGATCGGACACCAACTACAAACACTTATTCTAATGTGGAACTTGACATTGATCGTCATGACAATCAAATAAGATTTCAAGTGACTTTTCGCACAGAATCTGCCCGGAGACACTCAGTTACATATAAACAAAGCGCTCAATTTGGAATCTGAATTACAATATCAGACAAATATGATGTGATTTCGATGTGTTCACAAACAAAACAAAGTCATTAAAAATGCAGGCTTTAAATATTTACAAAATATAATACATTAAATCTAGGCAATTCAAATGGAAACACATATAAAATTTGAGGAATAATATCGAATAATGTAGATTTCTTTTTTCAATAATTGCAAATTATGTCCACTGAATAGTATAAAATTATATAAGATTTAATCAAATATGTAAAATATATACATCACAAAGCTTTTAATTGAGTTCCAATCGAGATCTTATACCACGGATGGCACCAAAACAGATTATTAAAATCGAATCAATGCACAACCAAAATCATAACTAAAGTCCAAAACCAAAGATGACCAAGATCAATCAAAATAGTAGTGATATAAATTGTAACTAATTTATTACTGACTTTCGCAATCTTGTGTTAGTCCTTTTAAAAATGTTGAAAGAAATGGGTATAGTTATAATTGTCTCTTAATTTAAGCAAAAAAGTGAGCTTAAACTACGTGACAACAATTAAAAGGTTATAAATAAAAACGAAGCGTATTTAATTGACACGATTAATTAAATTTAAATCAGTTTTTTAAATTGATGCGATTTCTGTAGTATTAAATTAAATGTAGTAGTATATAGATTTCCAATGGTATATTTTATTTATTTAGTTTTTCTGAGAATGTAGTTGAATTTTGATTGTTTCAAAAAGTATTATTTTTGTTATTATTCAATTTGTTCAACTTTGCTTCATTAGTTACTGATTTAGTTTTGATTTATCGTAAAATCAGTATTTCAGTTTGATTTTATGGAGTAATTGGGATATTAAATTTTTTACTTTGGATTGACTTTTAAGATAATGTTTTTCTGGTTGTTAAGCTTGATAGTAATAAAATATTAGGGTTCGGGGATTAGCTATTTTTACCTTAAATTGAAGTATTGAGCTAAGTATTCAAGTTTAGTTTTACAGAAGTATTATTATTATTGTTGTTATTATTGTTGTTGTTATCATTGAGATTTGATTTGACAGTGTCATTCAATTTTTCATTGTAACTATACTCTGAAGTATTATAAACATCATAGTATGGAATATTTTTTCGTCTTTTTGTTTTTCAAGATCCAGTGGGAAAGGAATTAAATGTAAGTTGATATTTAGATTTATTTATTATTTTATTTAACCGTTGGGATTATTCATAGTTATTTTTTTAGGGTAAGTCGCTTTAGATTTCTTATATTATCTTGGGTTTATTGTGAACTGTATTAATGATTTTTTCAGCTTCTCCAGTTGTAAGTTTGTTTAATGTAACATATATCTAGATGCTTTAGCATGGTTGATATATAATTAAGACTTTCTAATAGATGCCCAGTGGTCACAGTGATAATTGTAACATTTTGATGAATGTAGATTAATCTCCCAAGTAGCATGTGTTTCTTATGAACTACTTTTTCGTTGACGTAAATTGTTAGAAAATATTTTTAAATATAATAATTTTTAAATATGCTGACAAAATATTTGATTGAATTCAGGTCATGGTTCTTTGGTCGACAAAAATTCAGGAAAGATTTTATAATTTGCAACTAGGTCCAAGAAATGTGTTACGTGTGAGCATGAGCATCAAAAGGAAGACCAAAATTGTCCAAAATTTTTTCAGGAAGTGCAAAATTAATGGAACCCGACATGGCAATCGAACTAATCACAAAAAATCTTCTCTTTGATAAACACAACATAAGAGTAAGCACATTGATAAGTGACGATGAATCCTCTACAATATCGGCTATTCGTAAAGAATCCTCCGCTCTGATTGGAAAACACTCTGACTTGAATCATTCACCGAAAGCACTGACTAGTGCCTTATACAGGGTGTGGAAAAAGTTTCGGGACAGACAAATATTTTGAAAAAAATGCATCGGATCGAAAAACGAGAAAATACGTATCAAATGTTTTTTGAAAAGCTATCCAATGATGTCAAACTCAACCCCCCACCCCCACCTCCTGGGGTGGGATGGGGAGCAACTTTAAAATTTTAAATGGGAACCCCAATTTGTTATTGCTCATTTGAATTACCAAGGAACTGATCACGGCTTCTCTGCGGCTAGACCGTGAACTACGCTCTATTGTGAGAGACAGAGTAGTACTCTCAGTAGTTGAACTGGAAAAGTCTCTGACAAACAAAGTAGATTTATACTTTTAAGATGCAACATATAAATGAATAGGAAAGGATGTCTATTTTTATAATGAGAGGTTGTGGTGACTTGCAAAGAACTTATCGTAATGTACGAAATCTTTTTAATGATACTTTTAGGGTTGGACAACTGCTTTAAAACAAAATAAGAAAAACCCTGATGAAGCTCAAAAAGTTTTAGAAAGTATAATTCCTTATGCTTAGGTAACGATTATACTAATCAGTATTCGCTTAAAGGGCAACCGCTTACAAACACGGAATTCCGTTCATCGTTGGAAAAAAATTTTCAAAAATTTATTAATAATGTGGAAAAACTTGATCCATGCGGTTCTACGCAGAGCAATGAATTTCTTAACAATTTTGTCTGCAGCAAACTTCTGAAGAACAAGTTTTATGCAGGATCCGAGTCTTTTGCATTCAAGACTGCTGTTGCGGTCTTTCAAAAAAATGTTGGTTCCGAATATGTTGTTCAAGTCAACAAAACTTTAGGTTTGTCACCAGGATCGAATACAAAAAAATATAGAGAGCAACACGATAGAAAAAGAAAACTCCGAGCAGAATAGATGAAAACGGTCGAGTATGAGCGAAGATTATTTAGAAAGAAACAAAGACGCACGTGTACTGCATCTGAGCAAATACGCGAAGAATCTACTTATGTGTCTGAATGTGGACTGGCATTAAATTTCAATTTCGATAATGCATTCGAATTGTCTCCTATTGGTATTTTGTTACATTTTGTGTTTTCTGTCACTTGAGTCACTTGAAGTAATATGTTACGTTATAAGCATTGTGTTTTTTCTTATTTTTATTTCAGATTCTTTATCAGATTAAAAGACTATAGTTTTTTTTATTTAGAGGCTACATCATTATCCACAAAACAGTCGAAAATCTACCAAGTAAGTGTTACAATTTATTTTCGTAAGATTAGGATGAAATTAATTGATTTTCACACACACAGATCGCAGCTACCAACAGCTCAATAAACCTTTTTAACCGATACATTGTACCCACAAATTATATATCTGAATCAGCATCTATCGTCACAGGGCCAGTTGTTGAAAAAGGTGGAATGTTTTCCATGGAAAAAAAGTGGTTACAATAAACCCTTGTGAGACATTCCAAAAATTTGTTGATTGTTTGAAAAGTTTCAGCCCTAAGATTGTAATAGCTGTGCACAATGGATTTCGGTAACTTGATTTATTGTATTGATTTTTTTCTTATGCTTTCTTAAACAGCATTCTGTTAAAATGAATTTCAGTTTCGATGTTCCAATTCTACTGCATTACGTAAATGATTTTAATTTACTCGAAGAATTCTGTTCAGTGGTCTTTGGATTTGTAGACACTCTACCTTGTTTCAAAAAAAGTTTTCCAGTAAGAACTAAACAGAAGTTAAGGTTTAAACAAGACGCATTGGCAAACGATTTTTTAGAAAATTATTCTTTAGAGGGAGCACATACCGCAGAAAATGACATCACTGTACTTGCTAAGTTGATCATTGCGTTAAATGTTCCAAATGATGTTCCGCTAACTGAGTGTCGTTCGGTGTGACAATTTTTACAAAAGGCAAACAATGACAAAAAATATCAAGAGAATAAAGATGCTTCAGCAGTGCTCAAAGAAGTGTCAGTTTCAACAAACATGATAAACAAGATTGCAAAATGTGGCATTAATTTTAAAACGAAATCATTAAATATTAAATAATCTCAACGACAAAATTTTTTGGTTGAGACAGTCGATGTCGTTGATACTGCGATAAGGAGTGTTTGGGAGGAAAGGAGCAATTCCTGCATACATTAAAGACAAGCTCATCTTAATTATTCAGGACGCATTATCCTGTGACCTAATAATTTGTCTTTAATTTACATCCGTAGTGCGCGAATGTGCAGTTTCTTTCACAATCGTACCTATTGGAAAATAAAAAGTGAACATTAAACTTCTTTAAGCATTTAAGGATCATAAACATCAAACCATTACTCAAGACCAAATAATAAGAAAATAACGAATGTGAAAAAAATTAAATACAACGTAAAAAGAAAAAAATAATACAAGGTAGTACATATGTAATAATCATACCAGTTTTTTTAGTTGAATGATTATTTGTCTTTTCCAATCCAGATAACATCGAATTGATTTCGTTTGCATTTTGCAATGGAGCGAATGAACATTATATGTTCATTATATGTTCATTCGCTGTATATATAGGTATATTCAAATACCTATTTGGATATTTGAATAAACCAAAAAAGATAAAGTAAGTATCAATATAAAATAAAACAATAAAGTCAGGTTATTTATTACTGGTCACTAGCAATTCAAAATCGATACTGACGGATCAAAAAAATAATGAATTCTATTTTGATTAATAAATGATTTAAGATTTATTCAAGTAGATAAGAAGCATACATGTGAATGTGTTTTTAGCTAAGAAAACAGTAAATGAACCTGATCATTCATGAAATGACCAAAAATAATTAAATTCAAATGTGCAAGAGGAAATTACATCAAATACGAACACTAAAATGAACAAAAAATTTATTTAATATTAACGAGGGTATTGTGACTGGAATGTCTCGTATCTAGAATATAATTTATCAAGATGTATTGAATGAGAATTTATGTCATGGGATGTTCTATGATAAGATATTAGGTTATGCTTCTTCAAAAAAAATCAAAAAATTGAGAAGCTAGTATCGCTGATTAATATAAAAAAAACTTGGAGCATTGAATATAAAATTTTGATGGAATAACCATTATAAGAAACTAAACAGCTTTCGTAAAAAGATATAATACCTTTAGATAGTACATAATAATCGATAATTAAAATAATTTAACATAGAAAGTAAGTGAATCACTGCTCCAGGAAAATCTTATATCACTATGGATAAAAGAAGAACGCTCAATTTCATAGATTTCCTATTAGAAGGAGAGTGCGCTGTCTCAAGCTACACTAACAAAATCATCGCCGCTATTGCGGCTTGTATTCTGAAATTAACTTTACTATAGCATTACCAAATCATGAGTCATTCCATCGCTGGTTGAAAGATCATCGCTTGGCCCTGACGAACACTTGAATCAAGTTTTTTATTTTGATCTCACAATATAAAGTTCAGTAGACTAATAGACAATTTCCTCGAACCAACTTTGGCAAAAAGTATTGAAAACTTGAATCCAAATGATATTTTCCATAAAATGCTGAAAAACGAGAGCAACAGAATTGAGTACGATGACCAGACAGATAGACCATGTTTTTAACTTCTCTAAACGTTCATTTGACATTTTTGATTAAGTTCTTTTACTATAAACACTTTCTAAAGAAAATTGCATTAGAATGAAATTGACAACGTAATTAAATTTATAAATGTGTTTCGGATTAATTTTCGTCTATGTTTAAGAAAAATTTAAATCAATACACTAAGATTATTGGTTTAATTAAAGTCAATGATTTTTATAAAGTTTTTTAAATTTATTCAATATTAGAACAATTTTACTTTTTAACAAATTAAAATTTGTCACATTAACCGTCGTTTCTTAGCGATTATTCATATATTGCGAAATTATCTATACACCTGCGTAATATTCGAATATAAGTTCTAAGTAGTTTTTGTTTAATTATTGTTTTTAATTCAAGAAAAATATATTTACAATCTGGAGTAGTCTTTTTTAAAAATGGAATTTATGTTTTGATTGAGAATATATTTGTTATTCAATCAAAAACAAAATTCAATTACATTATTTATGTATTAAAAGTTACATTAGTATATATAAAAAGAAGCGACTATATCTGTATTGATTTATTGATTTTTTCAATGTATCGTTTTCGTTTATTTAAATATGTTTTTTTCAAATAAGTGAATTACTATTGTAAGATTAATTTATTAAGAAATATTTAGTTATAGTTATGAAAAACGTTGAAATGAAATCGTATTTACTATGATCATTAGTAATGTACATGTAAAATTGTCAAGTCTTAACTCACATAATTTTTTGCATTCCGTTTCACTCATAATTTTCTTTTTCAACTCCAAACATAATATATTGGAAAGTCTAAAATTACACTGTCTCAAAGGCTTTACTAGTTGTATAATGTTTTCCATACAATCGTAAAGCAACAAGGATGTAAAGGAAGGATCGAAAAAGAGATTATTTGGAAAAAAAGAACTCAGATGTGTCGATGGGACTAGAAGAGACTACAACATGATTTAGATATTGCTTTCTTAAGGTAATCAATTTTCATCATGGAAGTTCGAGTACGCTAGCCTGTGGTAAAAGGGTATTTTAAAAGTGACATTGAAAATGTTGAACAATCTTATTAAGGTAAAATATATTGGTCATTGGCAAGAAAAAATGAATGTAAAAACTATTCAAAAGCTACAATTATTTAATATATTTGGTTATCAAGAGTAAATGAAAATCAATCCAAATAATCATCATTTTTAAGACAGTTTTCCTTGTTTATTACTTGCATATTCATACATATTCGTATGAAAAATGCTTAGTAAAGATTAACTAAATATTATAGAACGTATTTTAAGTGTAATTTATTTTAATAATAAATGTTTATATTTAATTTTTACTGTCAAAATAATAATTTTTATACGATAAGTTTTTGTATAGCCAAAGTTTTGGACCTTACATTTTTTTTTTGTTTGTTAAAATTACTTATTAGGTAGTTACAGAAGTGCATTAATTTGAGAAAATAATTTTTCATGAACTACAGAATGCAAACAGCACGTTCTATT
>JABFQD010003228.1:0-13616 GCA_022817045.1 Psix sp. ZL-2020 | reverse complement strand
AAAGAACATTCATTTCCTCAGTTAATTGACACTAATAAGCGAACAAAACATCAAATAGATCTAAGGAACTTTTTTTCCTGTGCTTTATATGCTGTAAAACATTATATAATAATAGTTTATAATCCGGATCATATTATTTTTCAAAAATTTTAAAAATATAAAAACTTACAAAAAAATGCGTTTTTTTAAATGAATTATATTGTTACTGTTAGATAATGTAAAAAAAACTTTATATTTTTGTATATTATCTTACAATAGTGTTTTAGTAGAAATTGATTTTTTTGATTTGATATCTTTCACGATTTTTTATATATCTTTTTTATTACGTCGATAACATCATGTCTTAAATCACTTTAAAACATTTCAATCAAAACCGTAGTATTTCTTACTATAGTTTAACCGATTAATATAGTTAATTGATTTTTTGCACCAGGAAACCGTAACACGTAGTATTGTTGGTAATTAAAAATTGCTCAGCTCTTAATTTGAAAAATACTTCATATGATACACTTCGGACAATCAAAAATTCATTAATTTCGGAACTTTATCCTTATTCACAGAACACAATTCTTAATTCAATGTATATAATCCAAAAATGATCTTAAGTCGCTTATAATTATGATCAAAAGTCAATTAAATTCTGATTGAAGAATATTTTACGTAAAAAGTTAATTCAAATTCGTAGTCGTTAGCGCTTATTCATGGTATTTAAGGAGGCCCCAAAGTATTAAAGTATTGAAATTGCATTATAATTTACTTTGATGTACTTTAAGATGAACAATTCAAAAGCCAATGTAAAGCATCTTCTTTATAAATTTCGAAAATTTCAATTACTGAAGTAGTTTGAAATTTTTTATAACCTAGTGAGCAGACTTTCAGCTTGAACCATATTTATTTCATACTATAATTAATGTTTAAACGTTATTATTAATTTCTAACAATGTTTAACAAATTAATTAATCTTAAATGTGTCTAAAAAATAGTAATAATTTTTTATAAATTCTAATCGCAACTAAATGGTGCTTTTATGCCTTTTTTGAAAATTGTATTAACACATGATTTTTATAATACAAATCCTTTGACAAGAAACTTTTTAATAAAATGCATATAATCCTTTAAGAAAGTAAGATGTCATACACTAGACATAAAACTATTTATTTCTCTGTTTGAACATTTAATATAAAATATGATGTTAAGTATTTTGATGTAATAAAAACTTTCAAAACATAATAAAATTATTTCTGTATTAAATAAATGTGGAGTAAATGAAGCTAAGTAGAAATTTGTAGTTTCTTATCAGACTGAAAGGAACAAAACTGCGACAGATAGTTTACAAATTTTATTACAACGGAAAACTTAATTTCACTTTGAGCAACCGAATTGGTTTATCGTAGACGTAATTTGTAAAGATAATTAATTGTAGTGAAAATTAGCATAATAATCCATCTAGGTTCCAGTAACTCATTTTATACAGCGAGCGTTGATAAACAGAAGCAATATATAAATAATTTTAAAAGAAACATAGTCAATTTCTACTTCAGAAAAATCTGAGATATTTTTCTCTGAATCATACATATCCTTATAAGAGTAATGACCATATGTTGCTGCACCGTATCATTCTAGCACGATTGCGGTGATTTCCAAGTTAATACTAAGAATTATAAAAATAGATTCTAAAAAGAATTTCATTGCTTTTAGTTTTTTTTACTATTCATTACATAATAAAAATTGATTTTCTTTATGACATTGTATCAAAAACAACGTTTCACATAACAACGTTTTAGTTCATTGCTAAAACCACTAATGTCTTTTTTAATAATTAATCAAATCCATTTCAATATTTTCATAAATGTATGTGATTCATTTATGAAATAAAATTTCTTCTGCATTGATTCATTAAATTATTTAATCATATAAATAAATTATAATATTCATAAATTATTTTATTAATAAATAATTCTATATCATTTTATCAAATTTCTAATAAACTGATTACAAACTCTACCATAACTTAATATGTAATGAACAGAAAAAAGAAAGCACATCAGGATTAAACTTATGTGATGCGTTTGAGGTTGAGCTGTGATTTCTTGTTCAGTTGTCGTGGCAGGTTGGATGTAATTCGACTTTGATGTTACCTTAGCTACGCCGTAGCCTTTGCCCCGTAGTCTGAACAGGCATGGAACCACCACTGCTGGCGATACTGCAGCGACAATGCTGCCAAGTAGAAAGCCCCAAACCCACGGTAAATCTAACAAGAACCTGGTCAGCACTGCCACTACCACACTCTCTATAACCCATGGGATTAAACCCAATTTCGGCAGTGTTATCTTCATACTCTTTAGAGCATTTGGATCCAAGTCAAGGCCGGCGCGTGTCAAGATAATAACCAGCGCCATTTTACTGCAAATCAAAATATACTATTATTATCATGTACTTGAGATCGTTTAGCATGATTAACAGCATTAGCAATCAAACTTCGATATCCCGATAGCTACTAAACATGAACTTCCTGTTGTGTTCATTGTAAATATTATCCATTTTATTAAGTTTGTCGTTTGAACGCAAAAAATGTGTTGTCTACAAATTTTTCATATAAAACCATCTTCCTTCTTCAAGAATAAGATAGGAAGTGAAAAAAATAGTGTATATAAATATTTAAATATAAATTCAAGTCAAAAATCAATATTCAAAACAATGAAACCAAAATAATACAATTTTGAAAAATGATGGATATTCGCATTGCCCATATTCATCTTTTGTAATCTGCTTTTTCCGAGACTTTATTTGACTTGACACAACCAAACTAAATTCAGTTTATCTACTGTCCTCATGCCAACTTTTTATTGAAACTAAAATATACGATTTTTGATTTCAAAGAGACCATCGTACAATTTTTTCGTCGCAAATGTTCAATGCTCTCAGCATTTCAACGGAGAAATGAAATTATATTATGGCATTCAGAGGCTGCTGCATCAGTGCGCTGCAACATTTCGTTCCTAAAAGTACCACTTGAGGTAATTTTAGTGGGTCTTTAGTTATTGCTTATTAATGGAAAGCTTACCCTTTGCATATATTAAAAAATGTGATTAACCGATAAAAGAACGATAACAACGTACACACAATGAAAAAGTTATGAATTATTGAATTGAACGAATTAACAAACCAATTGAATTCTATATTCAATCATAATTTTTTGCCAACTTCGTGGGAATCCGTTTTTAAAACTGCGAAAAACTTTTTAGCTGTTGTGTAAATGGAAAATTAAATTAGCCACAAGTAAGTTAATTTGTCTCGTGAAACTAGAATTTCTACATATTTACATCGACCTAGCTGAATAAAAAAAGATAATGATTTATTATCATTAACTAAACAAAAACATCGAAGAACTATTTTTTTTGGAAATTGCAGTGATGTTTATTTTCCGTTAACTTACTAATGACATACGATGTGTCACTAGTGTTAAATTGTCACTACACAAGTGTTTCATCTCTTAAGATGTAATGATGTCATTGCAGAACTCACACTGCTTCATTATCTCTACCCGCGAATTGGTGCATTCATCAAGTTATCGCGCGGTCCCGCCGCAACTTTTTAAAATATTCACACACTACCGGCATCTTGCTCGGAGGGATTGTTATGCGAGTACGGCTTGAACTTTGTCGAATTGGTTTCAAGAAGTGCTTCCTTAAACTTATCCCATTACGGAGTTTCTAGCTGCCGGATCATAAGTATGCGTGCGAGTAGTGGAGGTGTACGCGGCATACGAATATACGTTTGCGCGTTTCCGTTAAGACAAATAAATGGTTAACATTATGCGATTAAAAAAAATGGTCAGTGTGAAAAATACGCTACACGTAATGATACTTTAGCGATACTTGTATCTTGAAAAGTTGCCCTCGGGAAACAACACTAGCTTCAAATCTTAAACTTATGTTCACTTTTCAAATTTTTGTTCCAATTTCAAAGTTAGTAAGATGAATAAATGTTTTGAAGGAAATGTGAGATTTAATGCATTATATTTTCAAACAAAACTTGAAACAACATAGATTGAATTTCTTTTTATTTGAATTTCGCGCACCACATTTTGATTAATGTTGCAATAGAATGTGACAGTGGTTTCAAATGTTTTTTCTCTCTTGTTTCTTGAGTATTGAGAGAATATAAAACACTAACACAGCGTCCTTTGAAATGTTTCAGAAAAATCATATTACCTGATAAGAAACTACCATCGTGTTTACACTACTTTTAAGTACAAAAATTGAATGTCTCTGTCCTTTCGTTCTTTTTTGTTTTTGCCCTAACGATTATTTGTTAAAATAAACTTTCCAATAAGTTACTACTTCGAAAATACTCGAATATTAATGTAAAAGAAATAAATAAATGAATGAATTCTCGTTAAATTTCTTTAAGAAAATTCAGGTAAAGTATTTTTAACTTAACAATGATTTTATATTGTTAGGATTTTAGTGACGTTAACTCTGGAAAACATGGTCACGCTTATTTTGTTTTTATTTCTGCATAGAAAGCGCGTTTTCTTTTTATTTCTCAGCTATTTGCACTTCCATACGAACAAAGCTTGAGAATGCTCGAAGTTAACAAGCATAAATAAGTTTTAAAACTGGAACCTAATAGACTTGATTTTAAATTCCGAAAACCCCTTCGAAATGCATCATACGATTGCATTCCAGCTTTTCTCTCTTAAGCTCTGCATTAGCTCGCATGTTTTTCACCTTATTATTTTATTGACTTTACGCACGTGTGATTTTAACATTCAATTTTGCAATTTAGAATCACTCTGCAATTCTCCAGATACTATTTTCAACCCTTTTTTTTTTCAATTGTTTGATTTTACACACTAGGATTTCAGATTTTTAATTCACTGCAGTTGTAAACATGTCCGGAGAGATACATAGTAATAATATTAAAATTAGTATTACGCATTCACGTAATCTTTCCGTATCATTTCACAATTCACACAAACGGACTAATAACTTATGTGGTTGTGATAATTGGGATCGCGTGTGAAGTGCTATTCCAATTTTCGTTAATGAATAATTCTGCGCGTTATGATTGTAACATCTCGCGAAGCATGTCAACTCATCGCTAATTATATACCGACCACATTCGATCGAACAGCAATTATTTCAGTTGAAACAACAGAATCAGAACACTCGAATGAAACTTGAATGTGTAGGAAGTTTGGAAACACAAGAAAAATTTTGTTACAAAACAGAAAACGATTAAATATGACATGATGTTTGTTTTTTCTTTTGCATTGAAATACACTGCAGGCTATACTTGCTTCTGCTCTTCAATTTAAACTAGTGCAAAATGTATGTTTTGTATATTTTTTATGTTTTTCATGTATATAAAATTCATCTTCTTAAATGTTGCAAAAATATATATTTTGATTGAAATGAAGTGAACAATTATTGTTTTATGATTCAATAGCGAATCGAATAATAGTTTTGCGATAAAAGTGCATATAAATAAGGGATTCTCATGATCCGATTATGTGGAATATTTTACAGCAGTATATAAGAATAAAAAATGAATGAAAAACAAAGTATCCTTTCTTCTTCATCTTTCCATAAAACTCCACTATTGAAAAGTATATTTCAGTTTCAAATTATTATTTCTTTTTTTCACAACGCCATTGAAATTAAACTTGAAATTAGGTGCTAAATGGAGATTTTTATATTCTATTTATATTTATACATTATAATTCAAATGTGATGAATTCCAAAGTTTCCTACTTTGAAACTTTTTATTTTGACGTTCAACAAAATAACAAGATTTTTATAATTCATTCGAATTTCATAATATTATCGAGATTATATGAAAAACCTGAAAATTGTATGGATTATATATTAATGTGTAAAACATATACGAGATATATATAGAATTTGTAGAGTGTATTGGACGTACACTCAACTCCTTACATGGCTCATATATAGGTTACATATAAATATGTTGCACATATGCATCATATATACAACTAGTAGAATAGATATATAAAATGAATTAAATTTAATTTTACACACGATTATTATAATAAATTAATCAAATGAGTTTTTTGCTAAAATTAGTTTTTTTCAGAAATATAAGTTTTTAGGAATAAAACGTTTGAAATAATGTGCTTGAAAGTTTTTAGGACTGTAGACAAAACACGTTAAAAACGTTTTAAAAGTGTGGACCAAACCTTTTGAATTAGAACGCTAGGTGATTCAATGATATTTTGAAGCATTTAATTTAATAACGAGGTTTCGTTGACTTCTTTTAAAATTAACTTTATATCTATTAACTCTACCTTAGAAAGAAATATATGTTTTTACGATTCGCGTCACCTAAAGCATCGGCAATTAATCCACAGATAGAACGTCATTAATTCAGACCGTTGAAATGTTTTATTGCTATTTATCTTATCTCTTATTTTGTAAACGCACTTATTTAGAAAAAAAAACAGTGTAATTATATTAATTGGAAACATCAAACATGAATGAACAAACTGCACAAAAAATTTTAACGAATGCCAGATATGGTTATTTATACGAACATCTATCCTGATAAGGAACTTAACGATATCATTGATAAGTCCAAGATAACGTCGATTTACGTGAACTGTGTCGAATTCGCGGAGTTAGCCATTCGATTAACGGCATTCGTCTATTTCGTGACGTTGATTTATCAGTGATTGCTAGTAGAGGGAAGAAGGGAGTGGGTAAATTAAAGATAATCGGATTGCGGTTGTTTTGTTAAATAGTTTGGTATTATCACAAAACCAAAAACAATATCTTAGCAAATGTTTTGCTGCAAGACGAAAAATAGTTTTCATGAACAATGATGATTTACCTTCAGTTGTCGTGATTTTTTAAATCAATATTTGCAGTTCACACTCTAAATATTTTTCTAATACGTCAATAAGTTTTTCAACTTTTCTGTAAATCATATTTTTGCAAATTCATTGTAAACAAAATTCAATGTAAGTCATTTTTTGTTGAAGTGATTTTCATTTATTTCTACTTAATGAATGTATAACTCTTGATGTCAGACGTAGAATCAACGACCTTAAAAATCCTTATATACGAGTTTTAGGAAAATTCGTCTAAAGTCGATATATGTCGGATCGCTGTTCTCAAAAGTTTGATGAATCTGAGTTTTTATCGGTGTGCCAGGACTCGAGACTTTCCATTTACAGTAGTATTTACCATCGGTAAATAATACTATAGCTTACATCCGGCTGTCGTAAATCGTACTCTACCACTTGAAACGTATCACCGACGCTGTTTTACGGAATTCTTTGCTTTTCTGACTGGATATGAGCCGAAAAAATTATTTTAGCCATGTAAAACGTTTCTAGATACAGCGTATGTAAAAGTCGTGATGATGTTTCATAAAATAAGATGTAAATTTATTACTTTGAATTAAATTGTACGTGTATATAATAATGATAGAAGTTAAACTGAATTTGGTTTGAACTGATTTGGGCATACAAGGTGAAGAAAATTTCTTGTAGACTGCTCAAAGTTATGTGAATACGCTTGCAACGATTGGAATTTTCTTTATTTATACAAATATCTACTAAAACTAGATTAAACTCATTACGTGCAAAAAAATACTGATTATATATATTTCATAAGAATAATTTTCATCTAATTTTCAATAATTACTGTTCAATTAAATTAAAATATTATTAATATTTTACACCATTTCACTAATATTAGTGCAATAGTTTTTCATTTATTTATAACACTACTTCATTCACGAAATATATGAAACGGGAAAATTATTAAATGCAATTAATTCACAAATAAATAAGACAAATAAACATTTACAAACAAATTACCAAGTAACATGTGATCTAATCCAAAAATGTACTTTTTACAAGTTTATTAAAAAGTTCAGGACTAAGAGATGTAGGAATGAAACTTTCTGGAAGTCAATACTTATATTTTATAGATAAATCCGTTAGAGATTAAAAAATTCCATTCGAATTCTATATTTATGAGCGAGACATCAATTTACTACATACAAATAAAAAAATCATATTTACACAAAAATGCCGCATATGGGCGATGCACTAGATCTGTTTTTTACACGTACATATTCTTGCTCGAATTCACATGGCGGTCATGTGCGCGTAACATGATAAGTCCTAATTTTGAACAAGTTCAAAATTCTGCAAAAACACGACGAAAATTCAGTTTTTTCGAAACTTACATTTTAAATGTTTAAAATTAATGCAATTTAACGTTAAAAAAATATTCATTAATTTAAATATATATATAAATAGTAATTTTTTTGATATAGTAAACTGGAAAATGAATTGTGCAAAGGAACAATTATAGCATGATAGAAAATATATATGTATATATAATCAAGTTAAATCAGATACGTTGAGATCCAATAAGATCTAATAAGGTTTATAGTTATTAGAAAGTCTCTTCGCAGGTGAGGTGATATACAGCAAATGTGCATGTCTAGTTACTAGAATCACTAGTTATTCTACTCTCCTTAATTCATTTTAAACTCAATTATTATTAGTCATTATTACATTGTTAATATGATTTCAAACTGATTCCACTGAATTAGAAATAATAAGAAAATCCTTAAACGTGAAATCACCCAAACGACTAAAAAAGTATGTGTTATTGAAAGAAAATTATTGAAAAAGAACAAATAAAAAACAACCAGAATAATTCGATTTTCCGATAAATCACCCTTTCACTGTAATATACATAGATTCCTTTCAATATTTGTTCTAATAGTGAAGCAGTTTGACGAGGAAAATCGTCACTTTGAAATTGATTGCAACTCGATGAAAGCGGTAGTTATCCGTGCAATAAATGCTCCGTTAATCGTTCAGCAATAAACCGCGCCAGACTTCCGTTTGAATCAGCAGCACCAAACAAGCAACAGTGTGTTTCCGAAGTCTGATTTCGCACGTGAAGACGATTCGTGTGCGTCGACCCACAGCTGGTTTTAGTTGGTAAGTGTACAGTGCCTTCAAGAAAGGAGTGAGGCAATAAACGACCGGACAATCGAGCCATCTAAAATGACGCTGTCCGCAGCATACCGGCGCGTCCAACCATAGCATCATCTGTCTCGTCGCTTAGATTAAGGTAGCTTTTGAGCTTTGTTTAACCCCAACAGGATCCCGAGCTATGTAGGTTATCTGGTGAGTCCATCAGTTGACTCGAACAAGATAAAACATAATAAAAATGATACCTGATGGCTAAGACGTGACCCGCACACTTTGTGCTTCAACTGAATGCTTGCTCTTAAGCAACATTTTGATATTCAAATCACTACTTAGTATTTTAGCTGTGTATTCGACTTTTAATAATTGATTAGCTGTTCGTTGTTTTGTAAGTTCGCAGGCGATTATTGTGGGTTTATATTATGTCAACTGTTTCTCATACTCAAAAATCTTTATATCGAACCAGATAAGGATTGAACTAAAGAAGGTAATCCAATTATAAAGTTTAAAAGATGAAACTTCTAAGCCATAGCTGGGAATGTTTTATTTAATATTATTTTGTGTAAATTATTCATACTGAAAGTGAAAGCTTGCATTTTACAAGTAAAACACAAGTTGTAGTAGATTATTTTTTAATAGTTTTTATTTAAAATAAGAAAATGGAACAGTTTAATGGTTTAATTGATATCCAGATAGAAATTGAAAAGAATAACATCATCCCATCAACTATAATAATATAATATTCAGTTAATAAAAAAGTGATGAAGTTATTTTATTTGATTTGAAAAATATTTAATAACATCTACTTTTAATCTCGAGAACAAATTAAATTTCCACGCAAAATGGTGTTGCTGGCCAACTCAACTAATAATTATAATTAAAATCTAATTCAACAAGAATTAAAACCACTAACCAATAATCTCAATTAACATAGATGCAATTACACACTCTAAGAGGTATCGGAAAATCATTCTACAAAGCACCTCAAACAAATTGCTTGAACTTTAAAAGATTGCAATGAACGTCCCGAACGATTCTACATACGATCGGAATACTTCGGACGCTACTGAAAAAGTGGGGGCCCTCCATAGCCCAACACTCAAAACGCAACCCAAATTACTATATCAACGAGGTCTGTCAATCAGTTTTGATCTATTAATGAAATATAAACTTGGAATCTGATATTGTCTAATACAATAATTCAACTATAAGAAAATAGACCGGACAATTACAAATTCCAACGCATGATACCAACTTTCAAATAAATATTCCAATTAATATATCTAGTTTTGTAGATAGTTGTTTGTCCTAGTAGAACATTAATCTCAACTTGACATTCCTAAAACTCAAAAAGTTCTCATTAACAGCACTAGATAAGATTATAAAACTTAGTATTCGTATCTTCCGGGTGGCTGCTTAAATTTGCTCAATTGCCTGTGTGCAGTCCGTGGCAATCGCAAGGGCTGATTAGGATTTAACCAGGATCTTGATAGGCTGTCTCATTGGATAGGTAGCTTTAGATATAACAGATTTTTGTTGGAACAGAAACTGTTTCGGGGGTATAAATGTAAGAATTGAGGTTATCATTTTTAGTTTTTGTCTCTCTTCGCTTTTGCAGATTAATATTTTGACAATGTAAGTATACTCGCATTAATGACAAGATACATAACCTAAAAACAAGCAATTTTCAATTGATCAAAAAGAGAGGGGGTAGGCGTTGCTTACCAACTGAGGTTACCGTGATTTAATGATCGAGGTAAATAAAGAATTGAAGTTTTAATAATCGAGGTTAGAGTGTTTTATTTAATGATGGTAAAATTGATCCAATAATTTTAAATAAAATCTTGAACCTTCCTTGTCTCAGGGTATAAGAAAAGAAAATAAATTGAGGTTTTGAATGAAGACCCCTGGGTATTTGTAGTCTCTATAATCTACTTCGGTTCGAAAACACTGAAGTAAATATAAATGTCCAATTTGATAAACAATTATTTATTTAATGACAGCCGAATTGTCTCTCATCCTGAATTTTAAAAGGTGAGCTAAGATAGTAAAAAAAAATAAATATTACAACGGTGAATTCATACTTCAATTACTGTAATAAATTGCAATTTATTGTGCTAGTATGTGTATAACGACAAGACTTCACTTGAAATTCAAAGCTTGAACTGCAAACGTTTTCAAGAAATATTGTGTCTTCTGAGAATTATCTGTTTAACATTTCTTTCATTTTCTTTTCTTTTAATTATTAGTTTAACATTTCTTGCATTTTCTCTTGTATTAATTTAATATCTTCCCTTGCGCTATTCATTATTTCGCTAGGTATGTTTGATGAAAAAAAAGGATAGATATAATCACATAATGCGGGGATGCACTGATAAAAGAAGATTATACAGACGTCCATTAAATTAATGACAGCCGTCCAGATAGGCAATTCATCGACAAACCGACTTTTTGCACAACAGTCTTTTGGTATTAGAATATGAGATATAACTAAGATAAAACAAAATGACTAAAACGAAAGACAACATATTTATATATATGTATATATGGATAATGCAACTTTAGTGAAAAAGATTATAAATAAAATGACAGAAGTTGTTGGGATTTAGCTATACATATAAAATATTCAAAACCAACAAATTTCATTCCAATGGATTAAAATACTGAATATGTAAAATTTATTATTTTAATCCCTCTTATTTAATATAACAACTTTTTCTTAAAGGCATAAAATTTGACAGCTGAAATTGACTTCTGTTTATTAAATAACTATATTTTATTGATAATCTAAAATATTGTTATTGTACCGTTTCTCGATAATCAAGAGGATTATTTTAGTTTGATTGATCTATTTACCAACATTTTCATCGAGCAGTGGATGAGTAGAAAAATTAAGACTAAATAGCCTTTAAGGCCACGACGAAACAACTCTCAATAATTTTTTGGAAGTTTTAGTATTTATAGCGTAAATAATAATTTTATTTTTTAATTCGATGTGTATATTAAGATAAAACTGTATTACAATTTTATAAGTTAAAAGATACATTGCGATTGTAAAAATTCGAGAAAAAATTACTTCAAATTTAAATAAGAATATATAAGCTTTAAATGTGGGACATTAATAATTTCATAATAGGAGACACATAAAACTCATGTATGGTATAATGATATTTTATTTATGTTCAGCATGCGTTTCACAGTACTAAGCGAGTCTGGTCTTTCATGTAAGTTGCGGGTAAGCATATTATCAATTTTCAATTACGGGGAAAAAAGTCCTACCTCGAGTTTGGTACGTCACATGATAAAAAATTTAAAAAATCAAACTTGAAATTTTAGGTACATAACAGCAGTTTAATTTGAGGAGTAAAGGCAAATTCAGAGTATCTAGAAATCTAGAGATGTCAATAGTAGTGACAATTGGTCACGGTTGGTAGCGGCGGTAAGTATTGTCCTCTTCAACACGAATAGGCTAATTCCGAAAATTTGCACCGGGCAAACAATAAAAGAGTATTCAGGACAGATGCATTCACGAACTCGGGCAAAATAAAACAAAAAAGAGACAAAATAGGACAACAAATGCAATGGTGAAATTATTCCCTGTTCAAAGCGATCGTTGCGACACCACGTCTAAACCGTTATTGGTCACAATGAGTTAAATTCTGACAAAGTATATGAGAATAAATATATATAACATTTGTTCTTAAATTTATGCTTTTTCAATTTTATTTCGAATTTGTAAAATGTGTAAAAATAATTTTAACTTAATTCATTTAAAAAATTTTTAATTTGTTAAAATTAATATGTAAAATAGTTTTAAATTAAAAGTAGAGAAATTGTTGAGACTAGTTATCACGTAATTTATGTATTTGGCAAAATCAAGTACTTATAATCTGTCAGATTGATAATTCAAATGTTATAATCATAAAAAATTTAACATTGATATAAAGAATACTGGCTTAATATCGAACAGCTGAATATTGGAGAATACTTTCCATATAAAGTTTTATATCTTTAGAAAGTTTACTATGCTTAGTATTTTGTGTTTATACACATTCTTCAATTTAAAATATGCTAGAAGCTTCATTTAAGAAACATCTGTTGGATATATGCTATATATGTCACAACTTATATACTTTATGTATACGATATGTATGAGACATAAATGATAACTCACAATATAAAATCCATGTTGAAATTGGACTTTTATGCAACATAAAAATAGAACCATACATGTGCAATAAATGAATTCATATTTGATTATTTCACTTTGTCGTCTATTTTATACTTTGATTGAAAATTTAAAATTATAAAAAAATATAATAACAAGATATTTTATAGTATATTCACATGGTAGCTTTTTAATAAACTGAAATAAAGAATACATATGATCTCAAAATGTTCGATTTTTATGGAAAGTACAGTGAAATTAAAATATAGTATGTATTTTGTTTCCACATAAAATAATTCTACGAATATTTGTTCGATAAACATTGTCTTAAAATTCATTTTTAGATTTTCTTAGACATTTTTACTTTTGTATGTTACAACAATTAATAACGGCTTTTCGGAAATTTTTCCGTTTTTTTAATGTTAACATCTGAAAATATTTTAGTGTATTAAAGCGAAAACGAAT
>JABFQD010003227.1:0-13616 GCA_022817045.1 Psix sp. ZL-2020 | reverse complement strand
TTCTTACGTAGTTTCTTGCGTACTTTCTGACGTAGTTTCTAACGTAAGAAGTTTTGATAGGGATTACATTCAAAACTCAAATACTTATTAAAAGAAGGTATAAATTATTTTTACAATTTATAACATACTAAATATTTTAAATTAACAATATACAATTTTTTTAATAAATAGTAACTAATTTGCTTTTTAATTGAAATAATATTTTATTTTTATGTTTAGAATTGAAAAATTCTTTTATTATATATACTTATTTAAATAATTTAATATATATGTATATTAATAATTTTATTAATTCATAATTATTTAATTTATTATTCCTCCTTAGTTAGAAACCTCTATTGCATTCACAAGTTTGATGATATACTATAATATATTAAAATTGTTCAATTAATTTATTTATTTATTAATCAAATATTTAAATCAATGCTGTTGGGTAGAGAATTATTTAAGTATGCAATTCTTTATTCTTCATCAAATTCAAATTACAGTTCTCTTTTTTGACATTTAGTAATTTTCGCGCCATCTAGAAACAGGAAAACAGGTTAACTCCTGTCAACGAGTCAACTTTTTTGTTTAGGAGTGTACAACCCCTGTGTATCAACGACACTTCAACCACGTGTAAATGATACAAGTTGCTCCCACGGCAGACAACACAATATAAATTAAATGATTAAAATTGCACAAAAAATTTATAGTTTATCAAATTTTAAATAAAACCTTCCCCGATAAATGAATGAATAATGAACACCGGAGCTATGAGACCCACGGTGGTGCAAGATAAGGTGAGATTTTCGGTCAAGCCAGATAATCTCAAACCTTGAAAGGAAATAGGAAAAGGTTGCCACAAATTGTGGAGGATATAGGTGGGTTAAAAAAGGCTCTGAAAATGCCCAAACCTAATTACCCAAATTGCGAGCTAGTTAGAGCTCGAGTGGCTCGTATAGCCACACTTGGTCACCATGTGTGACGAGCTGTCACTTTATGTGGCAGCGAGCGAATATCCCTCCGGCGCTGCGACGAAGGCCCAAAACGGCACTGAATTTGGCAGCGACTGCAGGCAAGTGTTCGAAATTGAGCAATGCCAGTGCGCCGCTCTTACGAACACCCTGTCATAGTGTGGTGCGGGGACCGAAGAGAGGAGCGGAAAAGCGGGGAATTATATACCTGTGAAAATTACAAATCTGTCGATCGGATCCCGAACATGTATGTATATAGTTTATTATAAGTGGTTTATGATAAATGTGCTTTGTTTTTTTATATTTGTTCTTTTTCAAACCGTTTTTATATTCTATTTCTCCTTTTTTTCATTGTTTGCAGAGGTGTAAAGATCTGCAGTTCAAAAATGCTTCTAAAAGATGATAAAAAAAAAAAGAAAAACAAAGGGAAAGATGAATCGGAAGAAGGATCGACAAATAACGATTCAGTTTTATGGTACTGAACGTGAAAATTTTAAAATCTCTAAAAGTGGCGTTGTTACGTCAGAAAAGATTCAAAATTGTAATTTGAAAGAACTAAAGACGAAAAAATTCCATATATTATTGAAAAATGGCATCATAAAAGTAGGATTCGTTTGTCTCTATGCAAGTACGTTTGATATAAATATCGTACTTCACTTCTTTTTTCTTTCTTGTTTTTACGAGTGGTTTCTCTTGACACGCAGAACAATCAATCGAAAAATGGACAATTTGGAAATCTGAAGGAAGAGCCAAAGGGAGTGGAGAATCCACAATCAATTTGAAGACAGTGGTTTGCACTACCCAACTGACGTACATTGTGATGTTGAAAATCATACAAGTAGTGAAGAAATAAAATAAGGCACCGAACAATTTCACTAACGCATTAGAAGAAAGAAGTGTTGTTAATGATACAGAGAAGAGTCTACACATTACAATATGCAACACTGAAGATTCTACCATGCAGAAGTTTAAACTTACTACTGATGGAACTGACCATGACAAGTCAGATAATACGAAAATCGAAAGATAAAACTGAACAAAATATAAAAGAATCAATGAATTTTTTATTAAGTTTTGAAAATAAACAAAAATGAAATTTTGATTTTAGTTTTTATTCATTGTTTTAAAATTTTAATCATATTTTTCGTAAACAGAAAATAAAAAAATTAATATCAATTGACATGCATTGTTAGTTTAGTTTTTGTTTAATTAAAAAGAATTCATTTTTTACATAGAACGAGTCTTAATGACGAACTACCAGGAAAAAAACAAGAAGGTTCTGCCATCAAAATTATGAATGATGAAATAATTTCAAAAACAAGATAGGTCGAATAACAACGTTTAAATAACCGCGAAAACATTAATGATTCATTTGAATCCCATGAATTTAAAGAAGACAAAAATCCATTTCTACCCAGGAAACAATTTTTCCAGGAAAATGAATATCGATAGTTGTACAGTTTATTTATTGTATAATAATTTTCACAATATTTCATTACTTAAGAAACTGTTTTCAAATTACAATATTCCGAAATCAGCTGTTATAATTTATTTATTCCCAGCAGTATTTAATTTTGTTCTTCTTTTAGTGTACACCAATCATTACTGATCTCAATTTGCAGTTGCGTGTATCAACAGATCATAAAGATTACTACAAAAGCCAAATTGGAGTGTTTCGAAATGAAAATTTACATTTGCGGAAATCACTTGAAAAAGAAAGACAACTAAATGTTGATAAGAATCATATGATTAAATATTTCATAAGAGAAGATATATCATTGAAAAAAAACTGCGTTGACATGGTACAGAAATTAAGAAGTTTAACATTGTTATATAATATTATTATGAAAATTTTTATTACATCATCATTATTTTTGGACATCAAATTTACTCCTGCAGATGATTTTCAAAATATTAGCAAGGAAATTTTGTAATGGCGAAACCAGATGATCAGCACCGACCTATTGATTATCAAAATCCGGTAGACAAAAATGTAATCGAACATATTTAATCACATTAACCTGTAGCAAGTCATTACTCTGGAATTTCACTTAACATCGATTTTTTATAAAAACCGAATTTATTATCGTCTTAAATATTTACTATAAACAAATCGTTTTGGTATATACGTACACAAGTTATTTATAACTGTAACCTTGAAATTTTAAGTTTGATATGATTTTTACTGATTAATTTTTCTTATCAAAGCGACATGATGGACACTCTCTGTATATTTTAAATGAGGAATTCGAAAACATCGTGAACAAATCAACGCCTGGAAGCATTATTCGAACATTAACTTTGAGATTGTTTGGGACCCAAGTTTTGAAAGAGAGCTCACCTACTGGTTCATCTCGTACAAAAGATGAAAATGGAAAAGTTACCCTGAAAAAGAAATTAGATCCAACAAATGAATGCTGAAAAAGGTCAAATATTATATTATCAAATTTTATTGAAGTTTATGGCTCGAAATATTAATAAAAAAATCTATTTTCAAATTTCAACTAGTTGTGATATTTAAATGTATGAGCTGTAAACTGCAAGCTATTGCTGTAATGCTGTGACTTCATGGATTCCTCATAAGCATTGGAATTGTCAACAATTTGGTATTCTATTACGTCAAACTAATTTCAAATCGCCATTTCGAAAAACGGCGACTTCTGTAAAGTCTAATTTGATAGTATATAAGTGTTTTTTCGACACTTCACAAAGCTGTTGTGAAGTCAAAGATATCTTTAGAAGATTTAAATAGTTAAGAATTTTTTTTATTTTAATTCGTCAAATTGATGAAAAATCGCCAGTTTTATAAATAAGTCGACTTCTATAAAGTCAGTGATGATAGTATATAAATGTACTTTCGACCCTTTGCGACAAAGCTGTGACGTCACAGATTTCTCAAAAGCATTTAAGTGGTCAACAACCAAACATTTTTATATGTTAATTTCAATGTTAACACCATACATTAGTGTATTCCTGACACTTGGCAACAATGCTGTGATCTAACAGATACCTTTGAGGAATTCGAATCGTCAAAAATCGGGTATTTTACTATAGTAAATATTTTTTACATCGACATTTCGAAAAATCATCGAAATATATGAAATTAATGTTAACAGTTGTGACGTTGTGAATTGAGTATCTTACAAATAAAATTAACATTTTTTTAATTAGTTTCCTGATCAAGAGATTGTGAAAGAGACAGAGAGTCGCTGAGGGAGTCGGTTTAGTAACAATATATTTTACCGACTTATGTAAATAATTGATAAAATGACGCATTGATCATTTTTTTAATTGTATTAACACCATGAGGATTCACTGACTGAACTCGATAGCTGAGGTTAAATTGAATACGGTAAAGAATAGTGACAATTTTATTCATTTTTTTTTTATGCGACGAGAACTCGGAGAGGATGAAAAAAAGCAGCAATCAATGAGTAGATCGATGACAACGGGACGTAAGCGGAGCGTGTTACGCGGCGATACAATCGATAAATTAGATTAGATGGAGCAGGGAGGGAGCCAACGCCACGAGACGAAATTAGGCCAAATCGAGTTCAGGCACTCGAATAATTAGGTCAATGGCAAAGGCTGAACACTCTCTCCCTATGACTCGGGTGGCGTGTGATTTTATGTTTTTCGTTACTTCTGGTACGTGATATTGTCGGTCACCCGAGCACCCGTACCACAAAAGCTTGATCAGGCGGATTGAAGTTTGATTGAGGATGAACCCGATGGAAATGTCAGGTGTTTCTACTATTGCGTTACTCGAGGAGAATGCACGTGAGTGGATCTGTAAGTAATCTACTTGGTAGCTCGTCGCTGAGGACAAAAATTCAGCCTGATTTTAGTTTATATAATATAGTACATTTTAGTCCAGTGAAATTCAAGTCAGTTAGTTATTTCATGTATAAAATGTAGTCATTTTTTATTAAAGTTAAAATTTGAATCGCTTGAATTATTTTAATAAATTTTTTATATTTATTTACATTTGTTTGTTTTTCTGTATTTTTGTTGTTCTTATGATATAATAAAACTGATTTTAATTGTTTACGTTTCTTTTGTCGGTCGTTTCTATGATTATTTTCAGTTGAAATTCGATAATTTTCATTCTTAAAATACATAAAAAAACGTCAGTTTAATAAAAAGTACGATTTCTATCTGAAACTGATGATGAAGGTTTACGTATTCATTTTCGACACAGTGCAACTAAGCCATAACGTGACAGATACCTTAAAAGCATTCGAATGGTCAACTATCGAGTATTGTCATTCGTCAAATTCGACGAAAGCTCGAAAATGAGCTTTGATCGTCACTCTTTCTGTCGATTGTCAAAAGTGACAAACCAAACGACGCTATTTGGCGAATCGTGACCAGATTTTAGAGTGAAGTTCTCGAGCTTCGTGCCGGTGAGTGATCGTGTCAAGTGTGAGACCTTTAGCATGCTGATGCAAACCTTTTGATGGGACTGAACGGCTCAGAGGAGGAAGTAGCTGCAAACGGAACCAACAACTGAGTTCGGACACGTTCCGCGAACCCGCCTTTTTCTAGGAGTTCGGATAAGTTTTCATATGAACTTTTGTACCTTTTTCAGGTCGCGACTCAAATTGGTTGTGAGCTCTCTAAAGTATTTTTTTGATTTGATCTTACTGATTGTTGTTGTTTGATCTTACTGTTGTTAATTTAATGATTCGTTAATCCAACATTTCTTGATGTAAAGAGTTAAACATGATATTGTAGTTTTGTCGAGTTTGCGAGATTATGTGTGATATAAGTGAGATTTAAAGTGTGTATTTTAATTATTTAATTCTATTTATTTGACCCTCTGGGTATTGAGAAATTATAAAATAATTTTAAAGGTTTTTGCTATGTGAACGTAAAGCAAAACAAATAGAGTTGATGACCTTATTATATTTATTTTTATGTTTGAATGTTATCAACAAGAAATAGTACACTGCATTATGAATTAAATAGATTTTGCAATTATTTTTTAAATAAAATTCAATTTATTTATCACGATAATTTATTTGGTTTTAATTTATTTTATAACCCTAGTGAAAATAATTGGATAGAGTATTTTCAAATTTACCACCTTTTTTATTTTTCCACTTTTATTTTTCGGTGGCAGTATTTAATTTATTAAATAATATTAAAAAAGTAATCAGAAAGCTATGATTGAAATATACCAATTTTAAATATAAAACGGTCAGCTGCAAATTAGGCGAACTGGCTTTATTCTGTTCTTCACTAATCTAAAGGAGAGGCCGAGGAAATCTAAATTTGTCCTCGGCCTCCCCCCTTCCGACTAAATTAAAATATTTTTAAAAATTTAAATTCGAACAAATTAAAGTGGAAGTTAAAAAATGCAAAACTAGTATTTCTTAAAACATATTTCTTACGAAATACGCGAAGTCATGTTATCAATAAGTAAGATAGGACTATGGATAGACACAAAGAATGATTTTACTAATAACATGAAATGTAGCTGCGATAATTTTTCTATTAGAAGTAAAAAAGAATTTATTAAAATGACATGTATTCAAAAATTGTTATTTGAGTTTGATTAATAAATATTTTAAATATCAATCTCTTTTGCTGCTCTATAATAAATTCTTGTTTTATTCCAATTAATTTGGTAGTTATTAAAGATAGTGGACTAACAATTGGATGAATTTATTGATAATATGACTATCAATAATAAAAAAAGTAATATAGAATGCACCGAGAACGCATATGCTTATACTTTCTTATTTAGTCTAGGTTCTTCAATTGGCGTAAAAAATATTTTTAATTACAAAAGAATCAATAATATTTTATTAAAAAGTACATTATACAATAAAAGTACATTTTCGACAATTTGCAACTATCTTTTGACGTCACAGATGCCACAAAAACTTAAAAATAGTCGCAAATCGATTATTTTAATATGTTAAATTTATTCAGAATCGCCTTTTGACAAAAAGGAGACTTCTATGAAGTCAATGTTAACAGTATACATAAGTGAATTTTCGACACTTTCCAACAATACTGTGATGTCAGAGATGCCTTGAAAGTATTTAAATGATTAACAATCGAGTGTTTTAATACGTCAAAACCTTCGAATTTGTCATTTCAAAAAAAAGGTGACTGCTATGAAGTCAATGTTGATGGTATATAAGTGTATTTCCGACACTTTGCAACAATTTTTTGATTTCGCAGATGCGTTAAAAGTATCCCAATGTTCAACAATTGAGTATTTCAAAATATCAAATTCATTCAAAATCGCCATTCCAAAAAAAAGGAGACTACTATGAAGTTGATGTTAACAGTATATATGAGTGTGTTTTCGACACTTCGCAACATTGCTATGACGTCACAGATGCCTTAGAAGCATTCGAATGGTCAACAATCAAGTATTTTAATACGTCAAATTCATTCAAAATTTCCATTTCGAAAAAAGGTAACTTCTATAAAGTCAATGTTTATGGTACATAAGTGTATTTGTGACGTCAGAGATGCCTTTAAAGGATTTAAATGGTCATAAATCGGGTATTTTAATGTCAATTCATTAAAAATCAAAATTAAAAAAATGCGACTTCATAAAGTCAATGTTAACAGTATGTAAATGTATTTTTGACAATTTACAACAATGCTGTGATGTTACAGATGCCTTAAAAGCATTCGAATGTTCAACAATCGAGTATTTTAATATATCAAATTAATTTAAAATCGCCTTTCCAAGAAACGTCGACCCCTATGAAGCCAATGCTAACGCTACATAAGTGTATTTTCGACAATGTGCAACAATACTGCGACGTCACAGTTGCCTTTACAGCATATAAATTGTCAAGAATCGAGTATTTTAATTATCACATTCATAAAAAGTCGTCAGTTTTTTAACGATTTTTCGAAAATGATCGTATAGGTAATTTCGAATCGTCCCACACGTGACTGAACTTAGCTGTTTTTTATTCTACTACATATGGCAAATTATTTACTCCATAATAAACAAAATAATTTTTGCAATTAATCATTTACAAAGTGGATTGTTCGGATCTTTTAATAATACTTATTTTAATTAACTTTTTAATTTCCCGCCATTTTGGTTAAGATTGTGACGTATTTAAATATTCTTTTTGCTAATTTTTCAATACTTGTACTATGAATTGTACTCTTTTTCGTCGAGATAATAAAGTTTTAGTTTTTTTTAAATATAATTATTCTGCCGGGCTAATAAGTGGTTTATGTTTATCATATAGTTTACATAACGGACACGAATTCAAACATGCTCGGATTTCCGTTAATGTCATTATCATTTATTCCCAAATAGGAATAAACTCCCAAACGCTAGTTTAATATGAGTTTTAACTGATCTCACTGCGGGTTTCTATTAACCTCCCATATGAGGTGCTACAGTAGAATTAAATTCCATTTGATATAATTAAATGCTATTGAATTTTACACTTCGATATCTTGAGTGGCTTTATATGGGATGCGAGATTCAATTCTTTATTTGCGCCGACGAAATTGCGCCCTTGGTAATTTTAAATAACGGAATGCTTACCTCTTCGTGCAAAAACACGATGCGAAGAAGCTAAAAAAATTGCATATTAAAATGAATGACTAGTTTAAGGTGGATTGTGCGATTTGCTTGGCATACAAAAATTTATATATTTGACTAGCAAATTGACTAGCTGGAATTATACTTGGATGCTTTTGATTTTCAGTTAAAATTGAATTTTGTTATTGACCTCCGACGCAAAGAATTCCATCTAAATCTAAAATAGGGCTAAGTGGAAAAATATTTGATTTTGATAAATTAAAATTGCCAATTTTATTTATGCTTTTTAGAATTTTCATTTCTTGGTAAAAGGAACAGAATTAAACTCGTTTATTGATAAAGATTTTCGCTTATCTTGTTTCTTCAGAAGCTAGAAACAATGACTTTGATTATGTGGATCTCCGCTGTGTATTATTTATAAAACAAAAAACATAACTGTAAATACGAATTAATTTCGAAAACTGGAAATATTTCAAAAGTAGTGATTTAATGTTCATTTCATTTTTAAACGCTAAACTAACAATCAATACTCGCTTATTTTCATTTTCTGTTGCAAATTCATTATATAATTTAATATTAATATCATCTTGCAAAAATTACTGCCCATGCCACTAAAATTGTGAAGAAATAAGTTCATTTACGGTGACTCACCGTAAATGTAAATTTCTATGTAAATTTACGGGATTTAATTTCGACTTTACGTGACTCAACTGCGCCGTTGGTAATGCAGTTTGGACAAGAGAAATTGTATTTGCCACAGATGTATTTCAATTTGATAAGTTTAATAACCATGCTAGTTTAATTTTTAAATCAGAAAAAACAAATAACTTTTTCGAATTTTACACTATCAATGTGTAGATAATATTTAATTAATTCCGCTAATAATACGGCAGAACATAAATCTAATCATGCTATGCTTACTATTTTTATTGGTATAAATCTAGTTTTGGCCATAAAATTTATTGTTTTAATTTTCTGTCCTTTATTTATCAAATGAGTATAAAACCCTTTGAATAAGACAAAGACAACGCGTCCGAGAACCGATAAGCTCAGACGAAGCTCGAGACAACTTTTCAATACTGTGGTATTTTCAATTTCTTTAGTTCGACTAATTGATCAATAGAATTTTTTCCATGTTTTGCATAAATAATCAGAAATAATCACATCCCAATCTAGTTTTAAAAGATTTTCAAACAAAAACTATAATTTTTAACTAAAATATATTTTCCATTAATTCGTTTTTTCTATTTTCGTTTGCCGACAATTTTTTCCGTTACAACTTTTTCTATACAATACTAATATACTATGTTACCAAACTTGAATTCAACAGAGCTTTTAATATGTTTAATTATGTTTTAACCAATTGCTAAGTAATTGTTTAACCATTCCTTTTTTAAACGTTCATTTCAATTGTATTTCATCTTTTTCTATTAATTTTATTATGTTTATAAATTTATTGATATATTGTTTATTAATTTGTATTTTATGTCAAAGGTTAAACAGTTCCCGATTGAAAATTTTTATAATAATTTGAACCCTGCCAAGAATTCATTATTAAAGTCATACTGGATATTTATGAATTTTAATCGATTAGTCAAAACTGTACTTAGAGGTTAATCAAACATGCAAAGATATTAAAATATTTTAGTGAAGTATTCAAAATAAAATAAGTTTTGCATAATAATAATATTTTTTTGTTTTTATCTGCACCATAATATTATTGATCAAAGAACGTGGCTGGTTGTGGATATAAATCTGATGATTTACCTAATACCCAATAATGTCAATAAAATATATTGAGAATGATCTTACCGACTGTAGTGTAATGCGACACTTTCGACATCTAGCGATGAAATTATGAAATGAGAAATCCAATGATTGATTCTGTTGGGAACGTGACTCTTTGTCTCACTTTAAAGCGATTGACAACAAGAGAAAGTAAAACAAAAATATTGTAAGCATCATTTCGTAGGGTCGTTTGCCTTAACTCGTAAGGTTCGCGTTCGCGACCCTTGACATTAGTTGATTTATTTCTGTACAATCATGCCATTTGCGGAGCTGTTAATAAAAAATTACGACCTTCTATGTAGGTAATACTTATCTATACTTTTTGTAAGCCATTCTGAAACTGACTTTTTTATTACTGACTGAAGGTAAGCTACATGACCATCATGATTTTATATGTCGATATTAATAATTCCTGCTTTCACTTCTTTTTTACAAACTTGTTTAATCTTACACAAGATAGCGCTACTAAAGGATATAATAATTTAGTTGCATAGCTGTTCTGTTTCTTTATAAATTTGAAATCAGTGACTTGTGTGAAATCGGATGGGTTAGATAAAATATAACCTAATTTATAACATACATCAAATATTTTTTTTTTTTTTAATATAAACATGTCAACTCATATGTATACTTCGGATGTAAATATGATTTCAACTAACATTGAAATCAACTCAAAGAAATTTTCCCAGATACATATTGACAATATCTCTGAAGAATATGAATTAGAAAAATGTGTTAACTGGATCAAAACTCAAAGACTTGAAAGGGTAATTTTATTAATGACATATAAATATGTTAGACTCATTACCTAATTATTGATTGCACATTTGTGTATCAATTCATTATTCAAAGATATTGATTATTTTTCATCAATTATCATTACTTTGTTTTTTTAATTTGAGATAAAATAAACTTTCTGTAGAAAATCATCTCATTATCTAAGTGGAATTTGTTTGAAAAAATTGATAATTCTTTTGGCTGTTATAAAATAAAAATCTGCTTATGTAATTTAATTTGACATAAAAATAGTTGCTTATATTATTAAAAAATGTTTTTATTATCACTGAATTTTTGTCAAAATATGTGTTAGTTAACAGAAATATTTCATTAAACTATACATCAACACCTTCAATGAATAAGGGCATATTGCAAAATTACTACGTATTTTATATAGATAATTTTCTAAATAGGCCCTTCTTCGTGAGAGCTGAAGATAGTTTCATTTAAATATCATTAATTTAATTTGTTTTTGCTCAGGTGTGCTTACAATTTCCAGACGGCCTTTTAAAAGATTCTACAAATATTGGAATGTATTTAAAACAAAGGCTAAAAAAAGACGTTTACATATTAGGTGACACATCATATGGAAGTTGTTGTATTGACGACGTAGCTGCGAAACATATTAACGCGGATGGCATAATTCATTTTGGTCATGCTTGTCTAAGTCCTACAACCAGATTACCAGTTTTTCATGTATTGCCAAAGCAAGAAATCCAGGTTGAACAACTTTGTCTAGAATTCCGCAAAAGTTTTCTAGATCATTTGCAACCAATAATTCTTTTTTATGATGTCTCCTACGCACATACCATAGAGTGCATATCAACAAGCCTGAAAGATGAATATAAAAATCTGGTGATAACTAAACTCAATTGTATATCTAATAATTCATTCACAGACGCAAAGGAAATAAATTCTGTGATCTTAGGCAGATGTTATGAATTAGGAAAAAATTTGACAATAAGCGATTATCAAGCTGTTTTCATTGGCTCCAAGGATAAGACATTAATAAATTTATCAATATCTATTGCTGTGGCAAAATGGCACTTTTACAATTGCGATAACGGCAAGTTTGAGGAAGTTTGTTTCCTCAACAACCAATGGCTAAAAAGAAGAAGATTTTTAATTGAAAAATTGAGAGACGCTAATACTGTAGGAATCGTTGTCGCAACGCTAGGCATCGCAGATTATTTAAAAGCTATTCGATTTATCAAACAGATACTCAAAAAAGTGAACAAAAAGTCATACATTTTAAGCGTCGGAAAAATCAATCCAGCAAAACTGGCAAACTTTGCTGAGGTATGAACGAATTCAAAGAACAAATTGAAGAAGTTTAATATAAACATCATATTTAAATAACTTAATCATGCATTATCCTTACTATTATGTCTGTTTGTTTGTGCAAAAAGCTTAAAAAAATTACAATTTTTGTTGAAAATGATTTCAGATGGACGCTTTTGTAATCATAGCCTGCCCAGAGAGTGAAATTTTTGATAGCAAAGACTTTTTACAACCACTTTTGATGCCTTACGAAGTCGAGGTAGCTTTTAACAGTGGTCGGGAATTCAACACGCATCACTGCATGGACTTCCGTCAAATATTGTATGGAGGCTCGAATTATGTTGAATTTAAAGGAATCTCGGAAGAGACCGACGTATCTCTGATAACCGGTAATTTGCGCAATTTCGCGCATGATGAAAACGATGATAGTTCAACAAATAGCATGAATGCGTTGACTTGCAAATCAACTGGCACTGTAGCAATCGGAAGTTCCGGAGCAAGTTTTCTTATGGAAAGAACGTGGAAGGGTTTGGAACAGAGATTAGGCGATGATGAAATTCAGAAATCAGTTGAAAAAGGAAGAACCGGACTCCCAATTAGTTACCAAAATGAAACAAATTTGTGGATGAAATGAAATTTATTTGAATTCCTAATAAAACGAGCTATTTATATAAATTAATTGACTATTTATTAACGTTTTAGTATTATTAATATTTGGTATTTGTATATAATAAAATACTTGATATATTTAATTATTTTTAATAAAATTTCAATTTTTGGGTACATTCATTTATATGATTGCAACCCTTAATATAAATTCATTTTAAACTGGAAGAAACATCTTTTCACAATTTTTCAATTTTAATCTTAAATCAAAATTAATTTTAATTTAAATATGTTATAGAACTTTCAAAAGTATATTAATTTTTTCATTTTGAAATAAATAATTTTTATTATTTTTTTGTCTTCGCCCTTAGACTTTTTTAGTATTATACAGAAACTTAATTTTAAATATTTGCTGGAGATTAGACAAACCTATGATAGTGCTGACTTTTGCATGACACGAAGTTTACATTCCCATTGCTTGCAGTCATGAATTTGTATTCTAAAAAACCTGTTGGAATAGTCGGATTCATTCAATGTTGACATTCTTTTATGTATATTATGTACGATAGTAACAATTTGATTTACTTTTATATATAATAAATTGAAAAAAATTGCAATAGTTATACATATATATAATTTTAATTATTTATAATAATAAAAATTCAATGACA
>JABFQD010003226.1:0-13617 GCA_022817045.1 Psix sp. ZL-2020 | reverse complement strand
TATAAAAGAATATATATATATACATAAATAAATAAATAAATATAATAATTTTAATATTTAATATATTTAATATTCATAAATTAGATTTTAATTGATGTTTCAATATTATCATTATACATTAATAATGTGAATACAAAATGTAAAAAATGACTAATTCTGAATAAAAAAATTCTCATGTGTGTAATTGTCACAACTACTCATGGAATGTAATTTGTTGCATACCCTTCACTTACATGCATAAATCAGAAAGCATCTTTGCACGCACACCGGTGCAATCCCTCTTGCTCATCGGTGAATAAGTGTCACTGTGCAGATTCAGAATGCATTCTGCCTCTAACAGGTACATTTATATATACCGAAAATGCATAAGAAATTCCTAAATGTTTGTATAGAAAATAACTTTCAACCTATAGGATATACCTACGGCTTTATAAAGCCGTAGAGGAAAACTCATCGATGATATTGAAAAATGTTTAAAATTGTTTATATAGAAATTTGAAAGAAATATATGTACTTGGTTAAAAGCTAAGAAAGGCCTTGGGTTAGTTTAATACACCGAAATAAGAATTTCATATTGTATTATTTTCGAGAAAAAAATTTAATTTTTCAATCTCATTAATTATTATTTATATATTTACATGATGTTAATTATATGTTTCATTTTCGTAAAAGTTCTTTATTTAATTGTATAACTTTAGAAGTAATTTTTACATGAAGTGATTTATTTGAATATATGATAATATAATGTAATAAATATAAATTTTTGTTTTCTGTAATTTGATATTCCGCATTCAAAAATGTTCCATAATATTTATATTTACGAAATATGGAATGTTTCTTTTAACATACCAGACTTGAACGAAATTCTTATTTTATCGTAATGAATGTTCAATGTATAGGAAATTAACTTTCGCAACAGCACATCTTTTGAATCCACTGTAACATTTTCTCTGCTTTTATTTGTGAAAAGATTTGTCGTATTTCACTTTTAAACCCACGTTGTGCAATATTTTAGCACGTTTGGCAAATAAGAGCGTCGCGATATCGTACGTCTGTAACAAGAGAATCAATCAAAAAAAGCTGTCCGACTCAGGCGCGTTGCTTCAATGGCTGTGTTCAATTTCCTTTACTCCTTCCCCTGTCATCTCGTACAACAACTTTGTATAGCCTGAGCGTTAAGAATCTAATGTTCTGTGAATAGTATATTTCACATGCTCTCACCTGTTTATCTTTCAGCCAATGATGGAATCCTGTTCGACGTGCGTGAAACACCTCGCTCCAACTCAATGTGCAAATGTTATTTGAGTGTTATAGCAGTTTATATTTTCGCACATTTAATAAGATTCTCGCATTTTCTCAACAACGATGATATCTTCGAATTCGATATTTCGTCGATTTCAAATTTTATTGAGGGCGCATTCTTATGATGCGCTCTTCTTACTTTTCATTCATTTGCTTTTTGCAACTGCAGCGGCACTCGGCTTATAAAATATTTGTGAGATGAACTTTATTGCATTTTTTGTGCACGCATGAGAATGTATGAGCAAGATATAAAACTCTTGTGACTTATTATTTCCTATTTTGCCACATAGGAAAGATATGAATAGTCTCACATATCAACTCTTGGATATGTGCGTCAGACAAAGAGCTTGTGTATACTTTGCTGACTCATATAATGGTTACAGGAAAATGTTATATATCCTATAAAAGCGAATGTAAAGAAACAAGTCGTCTGCTAAAAATAGAAAATACGCAAATATATGTAACATTTCATGGTACATAGATCAGACCGTGACAAAATTGAACATTATCTGAGACATCTTAACAATTGTTTATGTGTAGTATAATTTAATATGTATGTATGTTCCTTTGAAAGATATATTAACTGAAGGAACTGTGAATTTATTCCTCAATAATTTTTGATTAACTCACACTTAATAAGATTTACTTTGTGATTTTTTGATGGAATTTCTCGAAGCGAGTTGTATTGCATTAATACAACGTAAAATAATTATATATAAGTAAGAATATAATAATATTATTATAAAATTCTAAAATAATAATATATCGTTTTGAACTCTTTTGAATCAGCGTTTGCTGGATTTATGAAATAATGATAATAATCGTAATTAATCATAATATTGATAATATTTAATCCCATAATTAATTAAATATTTCGTATATGTAACATTATTACTGCATTTTGAACAAACTTGATTGTATTAATCATGAAATTTTATTAAAGAAAAAATATTTCTGTATAGAAATGTTCATAATTTATTATTTTCAGTATCTTGAAAAAATATTTTTTTAAAGATTCATGGTAAATGAAAATCATGAAATTTACTTGAATTTGTTTCATTTAAGTTCATAAAAATTGGATGATTTCAAAAATATATATAAATAATACAAAATTACTCATTATGATGAAGTTTTAACAAAACATTTTGTTCAATTACGATGTAATGTAAAATTTACCAAGTGAGAGCAATTATTATAAATACAATTTTTTTTATTTTCAGTAACACACTGGATGAATTTTATATATTTATTGTTCATTGAATGGAAATAACCATTTAGCCAATGAACAAAACATCGAAGCAACAAATTGTAACATTAGTAATTTTCGTATGCATATATAGTATGAATTTCCGCTATTTCTTTTTGCTAATGTTTTTTGTACTATTTGGCAAAACTGTTGTTTATAAATAGAAAAGAGACAGAATCTAGCGAGGTTCTTTCATTACCAATTTTGTGATATTATATAGTAAATTCAATTTCCAGTTTTCCATTATTATTGTTTCATACGTAAGTTTTACAAGTAATAAATTTACAATATAAAAATTACAACAATTAATGAATTTGATATTATATAAGTATCATATTAAGACTTACAAACTTCTAAATTATCTGACGTTTTTTCGTGTAAGATACATAAATCTTTTAGTACAAATACTAGAATATTGTAAAAATTGTTTAAATTTTGAAAAAAATTTAAATGCAATAAATCAATGTTATAACAGAATTTAGAGATTTTATAAAACTGGAATCAATAAAATTGCGTATTTTTACTGTAAAAATATGCAACGGTTTTGTTATAAAACCATAAAATCGTATATTTTTTGTTCTTATCTAATATTCAAAAATTCTTATTCGTATTCTTGCATTCAAACTAATTCAATAATATATCTAGTTAATTAAATTAAACATGTTTAAAAGAATACATAAAATAATTAATTTCTGATATTTAAAAGTGATACATTTCATAGCATTGTTACAATATGTATTATCTTCATACACCCGTTAAAGAAATAAAATGTTCAAATATTTTCATGTTTTTTTCAAATTTGTTCAGGATATTTACAATAAAGTTTATAAATATTGCAATAAAGAATAAAAACACTCTCAATGTTTCACACTCTTAATTATTACACTTTTTCTTCAAAAGGAATAATAATAAGTATAAAATTCGTAATAGACTTATCAGTCGTGTGATTGTAACTTGTCTCTTTTAAATTTATTATTTTAATTAAGATGTCTTTGAAAATCGACTGCGAAAGAGTTATAATGAAAGTAGTTGGTTCGCTCGTCAAGGTGATAGATATGAGTCAGCGTCGTGACCAAACGGTTCTATAAACGTGTTGGGATGGCGGTACAAATTTCGCAGGTGCTTCTTAGCCTTTTTCTTTCAGCCCGGCTTTCATAGGTCTTTGAGCCCACGTATCAGCTCACACAAAGAGAAAGTTCTACCTCCTCTGCCAACGATATGTGACTCTGGTTTATAGTTTCCCGCGCTGGAACCTCCTATGTTGGCTTATTCTCCTGTTACGTCGATGTAACGGAGTTGTTTACACTGCGCATGTAATATGCCATCAAACAAGGTTACGTTGAATGCGATGGGTTCAATTTAACTGCTGTGGAATCCTGCCTTCCTTCCATTCGTTCGGCGAGATGGCGCCGAGCTTTGGTTATTGTAATGGATCCGTGCGTAAGTGCACAAAGTACCCTCAGGGTGCAAGTTTTATCGATTCGATCGGTTGAGATCAGGATTCCAGAAATCAGATGGTATCATAATTTTCGAAGTAGCGGCTCCGAAATTGCGTTTTTCGAGCGGCATTTTTGCACCTGATCGACCCTGAAGACAAGACAATAGTAAACAAGTCCAATAAGAGAGTACGCGGGCCAAGAAGTGGCAGTTCGGTTGCTGAACTGCGGAACAAAGAAACATAAAGTCGCGGATATCGATCATGCGAATAAACTCTGAATCTAATTTATTCATTCCTCCTTTAAATCGAAAAGCTTCTCTTCTTCCCAGACTTCTCGGATTTGCATAGACTGTACTCTGTCAATACGATCCAACAAGTCCAATCAACGTTTGCAACTCGATTAGACCGAAAAATCGGCCCACGTGATTTCAAGATGCAGGTGACGTCCCACAGATGCTGCTGGACTATGTTACTTACATGCCTTGTACAGGGAAAGTCGTGTTCCAGAATTTTGGGATGCAACTGGAATCAGGATACAAGAACTGCAAGGACGATTCTGACTGGTGTTTTGCGGACGGCGAGGAATTTCTGGCTCGTTCACGATACACACGCCACCAGGGGCGCAGCTTTCGGCACAGGTGGCGCCGTCAGTATTCGCGATACATCATTAAGCCGCGACAATGTTTTACTATTTTTCAAACTAAATATCCAATCGTTTTGCTTTCCAAATGCGACCTGGTCTAGCCTGACTTTTTATTTATATTTAGATAATCCAAGGTGACCTGCAATGTTTTCATTAGTTACATTTGTTTGTTTATGTTGTAGATTTGTTCACCTTTGTAGGAGGAAAAAGCACTATGGACTCGGTGATAATAATAATAATCGGATGGAGATTTAACTTAGTAGACATTTTGCGATGGGTCGTGACGAATTGCGATACACCAACCATCAGGGTTGCAGGATGTCAAAGAACTCGACCATGTTACGTAGTTTCCTTTTTCGAAAACTCACCGAGAGACGATTGAAACCCAATTTGTTTATTTTTTCCAGTTTTTCTAATCATTCATTTAATCATTGCATCAGAAAATATTCGTCTGTTTGAACCGATGATTTCATTTTTGGATGTAAATAATAAACAAACGTGTTTACAAACAGATAATGTCATGAGATCAAACGAAATGGAATTTGTTTATTCGTGTAAATGTTACGATCCTTTTACAAGTTAAATATTTAAATACATCTTGGTGAATCACAGAGGGTGCGTTTTCACAACTCATCCCATTCGAATGTGACATCAAGATATGAAAAAAATGAAAAGTGATATCCTCATTCACAGGAGACTATCGACGAACTAGAGCTCGCAACATGAAGGGAAAGACTGTAGGCATTTGCCTTTCTCCGGAACTCGTGCAGTCGCCCGTGAAATACTTCAATGGCTCAATTTCATATTTCAACTACTGAAGTAACCGATAATAAAGCTTATTGCTATTGCAATGCATTTCCGTAATGAAGTGTTCATAATTTACTATTTATTCAGTAGTTCGAGAGAAAAATGTTGGACGATAAAATAAACTTACTTATTGTTCTAGGGATTCTATTGTGTATAATTCTAAGAATGTAAGGAAGAAACGAGGGAAAAAATTACTTTGATATTAAAAAACTGCCACTATGAAATTACATTTATTCAACGATCGAAATGTTTTTGATTCCAAATGTATTAACTACTTTCGAGAGGAGTAGAGAATGGAGATTAATGTTTACATTTTGAAGAACAGATTATTAACATTAAGAGCATGTTTATTATTATTATGATAATATCAAACACGAGAATATAATTTGTCCAAAATTGTTTTACATTTACGAGATGAAAAGATACATTTAATGTCATCAATGGTAGACATTCACTCGGACTGGGTGATTTATGCTATCAATATTTCATGTTGTTAATCTTTCTCACTGGTAAACGTTTCGCGTTAATGTCGTAAAAACAGAAGAAGATGATGAATATAAGTGCCAAAAGCAGTGAATGGATAAACAAGCTTATAAGGGATCCAGGATGAGGGAGAAGGTTTCTCTTTTCTGAAGTCGACCTTTACAGTTCCATCCGATCCTTCACAGAAAAGTAGGATTCTCTTTAGATGAACAAGTTTAGTTTTTCTATTGACAATCAAACAATTTTTAATAAACAACATTACAAATCACGATAATTTTATCCAATTTTATGTTGATAAAATTTCCTAGTTTTAAAATTGATTTAAACAACTCGAATTTTATACTGCAATGATAAATAAGTACTATGATAGTTTAATAAACGTAAAAAATCTAAACAGATTAAAATTTATTATAACGCGTTTTAATTTCAGAAATATTTTTTGTACTTGAAAGTGTGTAGGCTTCAGAAAACCGAACCGAAGTTCCCTGTCGGGCCCAAAAGTGATCAGCCTGCGAATCATACCTCCCTAATAACAGGTGGGATACTTTTTGTTTCTTCCATTGAATCTAGAATCTTATGGGAAAGAGAGAACGAAAGTCATGGAACCCATCGCCAGCGATTGAAATTTTACTCCTGAACAGCTTATGCTTCCCTTGTTGATCAGGACGAAATGCGTTCAAACCTGCTGAAGCGTGACCAATCACTACTTCCCTTGATAGTCCTTAAACATTTTTTCGAACGCAGAGCATCCTTAATGTTGCACGGGAGGATCAGAAATGTCGCTACGTCAATATTCTTTAAAAATAATAATAACGATGAAAAATGGCTCTGATCAAACAAAACAAAAGAACCATTCAATGAAACATCGACTTTCCGGCCTGACAAAAGCTGATGACATTGAAGTGAATGGAAAGATTGAATAGAAGTAGCCGAAAAAAAGCCAGACGTTGATCCGAGCGTTGACCTCAATTAGTTTCGCTTCATTGAGTTCTAAATGCGGAGACTGAGCAATCAGGAATGTAGAGTCTCAGAGGAGGATCGTGATATCCTTGAGCGAGGAACCGAACGCGAGTCACCACAAAATCTCCTGCGGATTAATTCTGCTACCCTGACCCTTGTCGCCGGTTTTCTTATTAATATGCTAATTTTACTAAAGCCGCGGTGGCTGAGTGTATAGAATTATGAGCCAGCATGAACGCAACTGTCTCTGTACCGTCCATTACATTGCGGATACAGTTGGCAAACATTGCTACATCACAGTCACGTGTAATGCGATACACCATCGACCAGGCGAGCATGCCATCGGAAGGGACTGAAGGAACATCCTTCAGGATACCCTCAGCTTTCCAAAACAGGCTTAGCTAGTCCCAGATGGAATCCCCTACCAGGTCTGTTACCTCTCTGACTCAAATCCAGCGGTTCATTACGTCTAGTAGATACTTCTATTGAAATCCATTTGTCCTCAAACGTGAAGAGAACCAGCTATCCAGGGATCGCAAGAAATGAGAACTGGAGAGAAGAAAAAATGGGAGAGGATCGGCTTTATCGAATCACTCCCAGCGATCGGGATTGCTCGGTGCTTGAAGATCTCTTATGAGTGCCTAATCAGCCGCCCTTCGTTAATCCGCTGGAGGGTGAAAAGATTTGCCGCTTCAGTAGGTTTGAAAGAAATCTCACTGCTCGCAGGATCAGGGAGTCATGGGTGACAGAAGATCGGAAACCTTAAGCAGCGACGACCTTCCGTTAATAAATCCCTTTCAGCCGAGGAGGGCTCTCTTTGTTTCGCTTTTTTTCATTTAGTCCCACTCGATGAAGAGTTGCATCTTTGCATCCTGCCGCAACCCTTCGATACCAAACTCAGAGAGAAATATAACAGGAGAGCATACCATGTAAAAGGTATAAAGAGTTATGGGATATTTAAAATTCTCAATCTCAAACATAATTGAAGGGCGATTTTAAGTAAAGAATCAATTTGTACAATCACTCTCATCTTTGTTCATTAAATAATTTCTATCTTATGTTTAGATGATGGAATTATTAGAAAAAAATGACATTCTAAACGAGGTTATAAAAATACTTTTGAGTGAAATTGAATTTATTTATATTTCAAATACAAATAAGTTTAAAAAACGTATTGCATTTTTTTTCAAAAAACATTAATATATTCTTTAAAAAATTGATTATCGACAAGGTTGGCTCAGTTTTACCACTCTGTACAACACTTTCATCAATTTTCAACAGATGGCACCAGATGCCAGCAACTTTTATTAGACATAAGCAGGCGACTAATTATTAATCATAAAAAGTAACAACTATATTGTAAGTATAAATCGTTCGTGATATAATTTTTCCTTATACTCATCATCATTAAAGGTCACTTAACAAATATTTTGTTATTTTTTTCTTTTTCTTCGGTGTCGGTAAGTAGGAGCCCTATAGATTGTAAACTATCCTAGTAATCTGTTTTATCGATTTGTCGGTAATCGACTCATTATCAGATCATGTGATATGAGACCGACGATAGTATCGACCGTCTGGGAATCCCACGTCAAATTGGCACGTGATTCGCGGAGAGCTGCGAGCGACACGGCAGGATGCGGCGTGCGCTGTATGTAGCATCTGCCTCGACTGACAAGCCGCCGTGTCGTGTGTGTTCCGCGAACGGCGTGTTTTCACGTGTTGCACGCGTTGATCGCCAAGTGCCTTGCGAAACCCAACGTCGGACAATTGACAGTTCGTTTCGAAGGGTTCTCTTTCACTGTTAATAACACCGGCATTCTAGCCGGGGGCTCTGAGTCAGATCTGTCATCCAGCTAGCCCCCTCTCTTCATTTTCTGTTTCCCTCTCTGTCTCTTAATATTTTAATTGCCAGATTTTTGGTAACTCTGGTTTCTATGAGGACTTTTTAGGATATATCCTATAGCACAGTGCCGTGACCTAATAGCATACCGTCAGCGTCAACCTGTTGTTTTCGCAGCGTGAAAGTAGTGCCACTCGGTGTCACGGCGACCTTCGACCCGACTAGCCTCCGTCAGGATGAACGGGTAAGTCTTGCTTATCAGCTGTGTAGCATGCTTGCCATCTTATCGACCGAGAGTCGAATAGTGTGTAACGAGGACAGTTGATAAGGGGCGCCTTTTGTTTGCACCCTAGCTTCCATTGTCTACTTGGCGAGGTAACACTATGAAACAACCTTTTCAAATGAAACTTGACATCTTTGATCAATCAATGACTATACTTAAATAACTATTGGGATTTTTGTTGTAATTCTTTCGTACTTTTATACAAGATTCCTTGAAATGTGAATGCAAAGACATATTTTTTAAATGTTTTTGGATTAATTTTACATTTGGTGAATATGGTCCAGAATAATAGGGCTACGTTGTCTATACATTTTTACATTTGATTACGCACTTCTGACTGCGATACATTTCGTTAGAGTTGAGAATCTTAGATTTTCTGGTTGCTGATGTGAATCTTGAAATCAAGAATCATTTAAGCTTAAAGTGAAAAATGATAAAATTTTTCAAAAATAAGAGTGACTGAAAAAATGAGTTGTTTTAATATAATTTCACAATTTATCTATACAAATTTTATTCACCATCGTATTCCTGAAATTGTGCTTCTTTTTCTTTGTTGCGTAGGTGCAATTATTACATGATTAACCGTCCCGAGTAAAACCAGGCTATTTCGATTAAAATATGATTAAATGTAGACGGTCATATGTTGATGAAATTTTAATATAATGATTTTGGAATGAGATAATTTATAATCATTACATTTCATCAAATATTTATGAAGTTGAACTAATAATTGAATCATGAATTTATGATTGAAAATTGATTTAAATCATAAAGTAGTCTCATTTTTAAAACTTGATTTCATCAAATTTGTATCTAAACTACTCGATTTAAAATGTGTATTAACATAAATACACATTCGAAAATGCAATAAAGTCAATAATAGGAAGGTACTTTTTCAATTTATTTTTAATATTTAAACAACAAAATGAGTTTTCAGTTGCATATAAAATTAATTAAAAATGAAGTAAACACAGGAAAACAAATCCCTTGCTCGTTGATGTCGGCATTCAATCAATACATATGAGATACATATTTTGGTCAGCGATCATACATATCAATTTACCTATATCCGTAGGGATTTTGTACAGAATCATTTTGAATAAATGACCGAGATCAGTTAGATAATAAACACAATATAAATGTCGTATACCATAAAGTGAAATAGACTATATTTAATGGACATCACTTTACCGATGATTAGCACATAAGTTAGTGACTATTGCATTATTAAACAGCTCTCAATCTGAATAAAACGTTGTTTTGCTATTTTGTTCTCAGCTTTCAAGTTATTTTTAATAACAGGCACTAAAATAGTTCGATGATTGCAACTATACACTATTACCAAGTGAAATTGAAATAATTTAATTGCATTTAGTTGCATACTATTAAATTTAAATTCCTTCGATTTATCTCTTTAGACATATATCCTGTTTGAGATGGGTTAAAGAAATTAGCGAAATAAATTCCAGTGATTAACTTAACGATGAGAATATTTAATTGACAGTTTGCATATTTCACAACAATACCTTATTTTAGCAAATGTATATCACAAAATTAAGTGAATTGCGCAATTGTTATTACAACAGTTTTTATTTTATTTCTTTAAAGCTATTTAACCATATGTAGAAGTCAATTTGAATATTTCATGTGAACGACTTTAATTGCCGCTCTTGTATAGCTACAAAATAAATGCTTTTTTACCAAATGTCATTTATTCAAAACTACCGCTTGACAGAGAAATTTAGTTTTTAACGCAATGTTGAAACAGAATGATTGATATTTTACAGAAAAATGCACTATTATATGATTTATTCGCTAGGATTTCTGCTTCACTGAAATGAAATTTGGATACAGAAACACAGTGTGTTATTTAAAAGAGAATATAATCTATAGATGTTCAATAGTTAGAGCAAATGAATGAATATATTAGCAATGAATAATGTCGCACATTGTCACGAAGGCCATTTAAGTTCTGTTGTGCGGTGCCTTACGAAAGTGTTTTTGTATGATTATTCGTCGAAATGTTGGATTATTATGCGTGACGAGTGAAGTGCTTACGATTGACGATAACCGTTCAGGTGTGGCACTTTATTTTTCAACAAGCTTGTCATTTAGTATGTATATTTATAGCCATCATCCTTCATTACACCGCAGAACATATTATTTTTTGTACTTATACAGACATATATGTATACAGCACGATGAAATGTACATCGTCGCTGAAATAGAAATAAAAGATAGGGATGAAAGAAATAAAAAGTGTAATAGAGAATTAACAATACTCTCCGCCGAAAATCGATGATTGCATTATTGAGAATTTTCAACAAATTTTTTACGGATATACACGTAAAATTCTTTTTTAAACTGTATTTTTTTGGAATCAGGAAAATATCAAAAATATTATTATGAATGATGCTCTTTTAATTGTTTCTTATTACAATGTTCGCCATTAATAATTTTTAACGTTATGAAAGTTTGCACTTAAAACTTGTGGTCGTTGAAATAAAAAATATTATTATACTTTAGATGCAAACATAATTTGTCTTTTTATTTTGTATGATTATTAAATATGCGTTGTTTAAAATGTAATACGAAAAATTGATTTTGAATGGACTAATGAAAATTGATATAATTGTTTCCATAAATAATTAAAATACCCCGAATTTATTAAAGATATTATTTCGCGTTATTATAATTTAAATTATTGTGTCAGAACATTGACAAAACGAGAAAATAAAAATGTTTTAAATAGATATATGATTCGAATGTCTAATATTTACCTATATAAATTATTTTCACTTTAGATTATCGTATACAGTATCGTATGGATTCAAATAGGTATCCTATTCGTATCAGTGTATGATATTCTGTACTTTTACTCTGTTATATATTGTCTATCATTACATACTATGTATTCGGTTTTGTAAATCAAAAATCAATAAAAACATTAAGTTATTGTTTAGAAAAGTCCGAAATTTAATTTTTATTTATCCTAAAATTAAAACAATTACGGAACTCGTTTTTTAACCATTTTGTTTTTTGTTTTTATCAAAATCGATTATGATTAGTCGATAGATTAACTGAATACTAAATAAACACGTTCGATTTTAACAAAAATAAACTGAAAATAAGAGTATGGTTTGAAAGTTAATGAGATTTTTTATGTCAACATATAATACATACGCTATATGCAGCAGATGCATAAATATTTCAAAACAACAGATATTTTATAACACATAAACTCATTGATTTCAGTATATCAATTTTTTATTTTAGCGTTCGTGAATTTTGCAGTTTACAAGAAGTATTTATTTTATAGATATACATTTTTCAAATAATACATACGGACTCGAAATTAAACTTCAGACATTGATATTTTAGAAACATTATACTATTGGATTTCATGGAGGCCATAATTATGATTGTGCAAATGCACCGTCAGTATGAATAGTCGCTAATTAGTGCAGCGGGGGTAACGTTATCGATTTCGAATTTAACAATCTTTGCTTTTCGTGTCGATCAAATTGGACCAATACATAGCCCGATTGGACAGCATTATATGATCACATGCATTCAGTCTGGTCTTACTATATCCCTCTGATTTGCACTCTTTACAATCAGCTGGGCTTAGCATTAAATCGCTACTCTTAATTATATGATTGATTTATGAATATGTGCTCATCCATTTCCATCAATAAGAAGATAAAATAATGGAATTATAAATAATACTATGGAATTATAAATAATATGAAAAGACTTTTTCGTCCGAGGAAGCCGTGCGCGCAAGGCTTTTACGCACGAGTGCGTAATATAGACTTTGTTGCATTAGTGGGTAAAAACCGACATTGCGCACTAGTGTTCAAAAATTTACAGTGCATACTAATGTATAAAAGATTACATTGCACCCGCTTCTTCGAAGAAAAAAATTGTTTGTCACACGAGCGCTATGTGTCATTGTAACAAAATATAATACTGTTATTATTCAAAGGAATCACATGTTACCCTGGAATAAGGTTGTAAGATTAAGCATATTATAGTCTTGTTTGAATTTTTTGCAAGAATTACAGTTAGAAAAATACTTTACATGATTTTATAATTCAAATTACGGTTCAACAAATATTGCACTAAATGGCCGTATGGTCTCAAATTCAGGATGAAAACATCTATATCATTTACGTGTTATAAATTATGTTACAAATTTCTAACCATCTGCAAGGATTAGAAATTGATGACCAGATATCAAATGATTATAGATTATATATTAATGATCCGGTGGTATGAATAATTGAGCCAAACTATGAATGAAATTTTAAAGATACAATGTAATGTTCCTGTTGCGTCCTGCAATGTCTGTTAGTAAGTAGTACGTCAATAGTCCAGAGCGACTTCTACTGGTTTCGAGCTTTTATATAAATATAAAACTATATATATTCTAATAACAAGATTTTATTTATCAATCGTTGAGCGTTATATAGCTAAAATTGTGTATTTGCAAAAATCATTTTAAATTAGAGAATATGTTTAAAACTATTGAAAATTCTTCTTTTCATAATTGATAATATTGATATATAATATAACGTGAGTACTATTGAAAATTTTGACTTCAAAAGTTTTG
>JABFQD010003225.1:0-13619 GCA_022817045.1 Psix sp. ZL-2020 | reverse complement strand
GGTAAAAATAAATCCATTATAGTCAAATTCCAATATTGGTTGTTCATTTTATCCATACAAGAGATAGGTTATTCAAGTAAGCTTTTTGTTGTTTCCGCAAGAGTTTAAATGTGCGGGAAAGTGTAAATCCCAAAGCTAAATGACTTCTATCGGGTACATTTGCAGAATGTCTCCATCAATTCCATTACACAGTGATCTCTTCCAAACAATGTAACAATAAGTGTCATTTTTGTGAAGTCATTGGCACTGCGTAGGACACAATTTATCCATGTTGATTGTTAGAATTCGTTCCAAAAAAATCAATTCAAGGAACCGATCCATCCAATCTATCTTGATAGAAGGTACCATCTCCAACGTCGGACTCACAAACAAACCGAAGAGTTCTTCCAAAGACGAATTATTACTGAACTTAAATTTAACAACTGATATAACCAGCAAACACGAGGTATGGCACAACCTGATTGCCGTTTTGAGCGCGAAAACGCCAACCGTCATACTTACTCAGACACTTCTCCGTGAATGCGAAGAAGATTTCCGCGAGTTCCGCACACTTACACTGAATCGAGCGTGATTCAAAGAAAAACAGACAATGCGGTCCGTTATAGTAAACAAACGCTTGGCAATTGGCGCGCAATTGTCACGCGTGCATCAAGCGCGGCGCATTTCGACTTTTTCGGGTGTCGGGTCCTCCGACACTCCTGGCTCAGGATCCGATCGAGCAGCCACTGACCTCACAATGACTGAGAGCGATATCGCGCGACGACAAGAGAGAAAAGCAGAGCGAGGAAGAGAGAACGAGAGATAAAAAAGCGTGAGAGAGCAATACCCCCTCTCTGTCGAGTGTAGCGCGTGAGTGAGACGCAAGATCGGAGCTCGACAGGTACCGCGACCGAAACCGTCGGCGGCCGAATCGGCCGGGCGAGCAGACGGCGGGAGACTGTCGGCGCTGAAGTTGGCGCGGTTTACACGGAACACGCGTGCAAACCTTGTCGTCGTTGTTGTTGCTCGTCGTGTTCGGAGGCGGGCGCGCACAAACAAAAGACGTCGGCACGTCGCATGCTTGTTTAGAATACACTGAATATATTTTGACCCCGTCCGCGCGAGCGAGCCTCCGTCGCCGGCGCCGCGCGAGTCTTCGGGTGTATTCGCTGCGCAGGCCCGAGCGCGCCCGAACCACTGCTCCCGGCCAACCGACGGGCTTCGAGGAACCTCACTCGCGCCGATCAGCGGCCAGCGCGACGCAAAAGCTCCGCAAGCTTACGTCGCGCGAACCCACGTTGCCGAGTTAAACTCCCTACGGACTCGGCGGACAATCTTGTTCCAAATTTTCCGATTGCTAAACTTGTTTTTGCAACTTGCGACGTATTTTCGAATGCCGCGTAAAAGGCAGTTATTGTACCGCCGAATCAACTTTTCAGCGTACATTTTTTATCGGGGAAATAAAACTTTGGCAAAGCACTTGGACGGGGAATTGGGAAACAAGTTGCGTCTATAATGTTATTAAAAGACGCGTGAGATACGGAGTTTAGATATTTCTTTTGATAAGAATCTACCGCGTTTGAAAGTGGCACGACATTTATCAAAAATATTTGACTTCGAGGCCGATTTCGTGCTGGATAGAGATACCATTTTTTCATAACGAATACTGATCACTTCTTGTTACCAATTACTATCGAGGATTTTATATAAAGAAAAAGCATCGGCGAAAATTACTTTTAATATAGTACACTGTGAATATGCTTTAATAAAATATGAAAAATCAATATCGCATAAAATGTTTTGACTACTTGCTATCAAGCAAATGATTTTTACATGAAATATGCAGTAATTTTTAAGTACTCTTTTTTTCCCCTCGCTATATGACAAAAACTGGAAAAAGTATTGCGTTACAAGTCTTTATTCGTTTTACTGCGATTTAAAGCTTCGTGAAAATTTGAAAAATAATCAAATGAATTTGCATATGAAAAATTCGTTAGGTCGTCAATTTTTATAACGAGTATTCAGTGTAAATATTAACTTTTATTATTTAATATAAATTTATAAATTTAATCAGGAAAATTAGATTTTTCCATTTACGCGCGCATTCAAAAAATCAGAATGATTTTATCTCGTATTCTATGCAACTAGTTATTCTAAAGCATAAATGTATTTAAATTAACTCCAAATTACATTTCATGTAATGCGAACAATTGTATTGAAATGTTTATTGCTTTTTTCTCTTATTTTCATATGTATAAGATATAAAAGGTTGATAATAATTGAAAATAAATTATTCATTACACACAAACGAATTTCAACAATTTCACATTAACAGTTTTATCCATAATAATTCTAGAATATATATTATCATACTTATTAGTATCCCATATTTCTCGGCGATGCTTTTTCATACATCTTTTTCTACGATTTCAAAACTCACAAACAATACTTTATTTCAAAGCTCAAATGTGAAAATCATTTTTTCACAACTGTAAAAACTAGTTTACATTTATGCAACAACAGAAATTTAATTTATTGTATACAATATAACTGAAATATGATTATATATAATCTGCAAATACAACGTTTTGTTCTAGTTCAAAATACAGAGATTTGGTGGCTCAATCATTAAAGTCTCTCTTTTTATCCTCGTCTCACTGTTCACATAATTAAATACTTTTGTGAGTTCGGGCATTTTTGTATACAAACTTTTGTATTTGTTTTATCTTTACTAAACCAAGTTGTATTACAGTATTTTCATTTGCTCACAATTCAGAAGTTTAAAAAATATATTACATACATTGTAATCGAATATGTAATAAAATATGTTTTGAATTTACTTTAAAACTAAATAATCTATAATACATACAACTACGAGATAATATTTTCGAAAGTATTTTCCAGCTAGTTATTGTTCTAACCATAAACACCGAACTTATTTCGTAATATATATTTTATATGTTGACTGATTTTTTAACCTCGCGTGTAATTCTAACACACGTTTAAGTAAGATACAACGTAGAATTAATATAAAAACAATCAAATTTCTTTCAGATTTCCTCACAGGGCTTGTAACAAATACGAAAATACGGTAGTTTATGAACCCAAAATTATTACTATTAGCAACCAAACATTGCAATTTATTACATGTGATTCTTTCATAAAACTTGCAATGCGCTACACACCGGTCACTGGCCTCTAGTAGTGCTATCCGTATTTGTTATCTAAAATCATCAATATATAAAAGTGTATATTTAAAAGTCTCGATATAGTTTGAGTAAACCGAAATTCTAGCATAGTGAAATTTGTCAAAAAAAAAGGGGAAAGGTTTGTTGACTTGAAAAAATACAAATTTTCGAAGTGTTGACAAACCAAATTTCATCTTTTTAAGTTCCGTTTATTTTCAACATTTGTTCAATCAATTATTTTTTATTTCAAAATAATGGCTTCGCTGCAGAAATAAAAGTTCAAATGCATTTGTTATCGCTATAAACTAAAATTTGAAAAAACACAATATAAATACGTGAAAAGACAAGGAGGCATATTGTGTGAGTGAAAATAATATATATTTGAACTAGTTTTAATAGTTGAAACGAATTGAAGCGTGTATTTATTCGAGACTGTTTGCAGAAGATTATGGACCTCGTTTTTTATTCTTTCGTAACCCCTATGAATTAAAATCAACTATGATCTATAGTGAACAAGATAACTGTCATCTGAAAACAAGCGAAAAGATAAATTGTTGTTCCAATTTTGAAATTAAATTCATATAAAATCATACAAAAATGTATACTCAAGTTAAATATGAACAATCATTTTGAAAAAATGAAATGAAATTGCGAAATGTGATTTCAATCGAACAAATATTTTGTACGTCGAAAATGTCATGTTTAATTCAAATAATTATCGCGTTTGTAAAAAATGGGGTTTTCAAGTATTGTATAGAACCAAAATGACTATTACAGAAATGGAAGCAGTGCCGAAGAGTCTAAAGTATACTTTCCATGCAGAACCGAAAATAATCGATAAATCGAATTAATTTTCCCTTAATTAGGAAAACGGCATGCTTTTATTGCAGACTGATCTTTACTAGTAATTGACGTATACGTCGATCTTTAATTTCCCGTTTATAAAATATAATTGAATATTTATATTTTGTTCGAAGAACCGTTTGTAAGGAATATTAATTTAATATAGAAAGCACTTTGGCGATGTATCGCCAATACCATTACTTTTAAATTGCAATATAATTTTACATGTTGCATGGTCTGATGAGAAAAAAGAGTTTTTAAATTGGTGTCAATAATTGGTGTGTCAATAATCATTGTACGACACTCTCTACAATCGAGTTTATTCAATTTAGGTTCTCTAGACTACAAATTTACGGTGACATTTTTCGTGAAGATATATTCAATTTTTGAATAGTGTACTGATTTTTTTTTCGCTTTTATTAGACATGAATACTGCGAATGTGCCACAAACTTCTATTGCTGTCACCTATAAATAACTAGAATTTCTTTTCGATGTCAGGTTTTTCGAAATTGATATTGACTTATAGTTGAGTAGAATTGGTTTTCAACATTAATCTGTTCTAAAATAAATTCAGTGTTTTTCAAATTATTTATCATTAAATAAGTACTCCAAACTTTGAAACTGGAAAGATTAAATGTTGAAATTGAGTGGCATCAACATAAAATATAATTTTAGTCAATTGAAAAATTAAATAAAGTTGAATTAACTGTGGATAAAATAATTCAGAAGATTCTTGTATGAGACTGAGTTTAATCTAGATTACGTTTACTCTTAATACTACGTCAACTTTTTTGGAACACTGATTCAAAATCATGAAATCAACATCAATTTGACCTTCGCGGAATCATAGTTAACTCAATTTGATTAAATGTTGAGTTCAAATGAAGAGTAAATTATATGTATACAATTGCATAACTCGACTCGAAATCAACTTTAACGTTATTTAAAGATTCATTTTTCAACTTTACCATCTTAATGTAGAATCATTAATCAACGCTGATTTAACTTCTACAGAATTTAACGTTGGTTAAAAAACTTGAAATTCAATATTTACATTATCAATTTAGATGAATTTCATTTTAAGATCCATTTTTCAACTTTTTCACATTAACTCAAAGGTAATCATCAACATTAGTTCATCCTTCAACAATTTTGACATTCATTAAACATTCTTAAAACTTCATCAGTCTTAATTTGTATTAAGATTAACCTTAATCTTAATTTATCTTGGGAATCATCTTTTAAATTTATTACATAAACATTAAGTCTCCAATAAAATTTATCAACATTTTTCAACCTTATTGCATCACCACGAGTGTCTTCATATTGATGTGAATGTCTTCTTATAAATACTACTTAAATCATCTCAAATTTGCACTTTTTTCATTTTAATTTATCATAAAATGTCTAAACTAAATGTTGACGTCATCAACCTAAAAGAAATTTCGATTTCACCTTAAAAACCATTTCAAATTGCTAAATCAACGCCATTGATACAATAATTCATTACTATTTTGAGTATTTGATTCAGCCTCCAAATTATTGTCCTACCACATTGACATTTAATCAATTAAATTTCAACTAATTGCCAATTGAATCGTTCAAGTAATGCATTTAAACGTTGATTTAGCATAATCAAAAAATGCAATAAAAACTGCAAGTTAAATTCAACTTGATGAATGTTTTTGGCGAAGAGTTAATTGTTAAACGATTAACTGTTATTAACAATCTTCCTTGGTTAAGAATTTTATCGTTACCATCTGTTTACCATAAAACATTTTTACGATTTTTTTCATCGCGCATCAATCAACTTAACAACTTCAATTAGGTGCGACGCGCCTTTCAAACGGTAACGATAAAGATGCTTGCATACCCTTCAATACTGAGGAAAAGAGAAAATAAATAAACTGCACATCTAATTAAAGACTAATCGATTTTTCTCGATCTTTAAAAGGTAAATAGAACAGAAGAGTTTTCAAAAACTTGAAACCTCGTTTGCAATGGTAAGCCATCATTTTTTATTCAACCCCACCTTTCCCCGTGTTTTGATTTAAGTGTGCCACCCAATTTGAGACAAAAATAATATTGGTTCTGGCTGAACTCGTATCAGCCGCTTTCATCGTGGCATCAGATTTCTCACAGCATCGGAACAAGAGGGTGTCTTAGAGATAAACAAGAGAATTATTTAGTGCAGAGTCCGATGACTCCCAAATCGCTTTATAAATCAAAGATTCAAACTGGTCATGGCTATATTCTCGTTGCTACGAGTAGAAAACATTGATTTTTGTTGAGAGGAGTTTCACTTTTTTTCTTCTTATTTATACAAAACGGATCTTCTAAAAAAAGACAGAACATTAGCGAAATCGAATAAGTTTCGATGACTGTTAGGTTTTCAATGAAAACAATGATTATGTAAACAATAACAATATTTTTGTCATTACTTAAGGACAAACAATGTTATTTTGACCTTCAGACATCGAGGAATAATTCGTCTGTCCTTGTACAACTGCTCAAAAAATAAACAAAATAATAAAAATACTAGCAACGTTCTAGATTATTGTTGTTATTATTATTTCTCGTTTTCTCTGAAAACATATTTATATTTTTTTGAATATTATTATTTATCATTACTGTTATTAGAATAATTGTTATTATTATTTTAAGTTTTATTGTTATAATTATTATTAGTTTTATTTTATAAATATTATTATTAATCTCTAAATTTTCATGAAATTTATATTGAATTTGATAAACGACAAAACAGGAAAAAATAATTCGAAAATATCTTGTTAAATCTTTTTAAACGATTGTTCGAAAAGGATAACAAAGGACATAATTTATAGGTTTTTATTTTCAAAACATATGTTTATTACGATAATTTATTTAAAAATAACTGTTTTGTTCTTCCTCTAAAGCTTTTTATTTGTTACTTTTTCCGTGAACTTTTCCACTTTGGAATAGGCGAGGAATACAAAGATAAAAGAGAGAGAGAGGAAACAAAAGCGTAATGGATATTCTGTTTCATGTTATTTATGTTTTTAATCCTATTTGTTAAAATACTGCGTTATAATGTGAAACTGGAAATATGTTACTGTTATTTATCCTCTTGTATGTTCAGCGAACCCATAGAAATCTCATTCAGAACTTTATAAGCTATGCAAACGATAAAAAAATTACATTACGAAATTGAATATACATGTTTATTATACGAAGGTCAATTTTATGATAAATTCTATGAATTATGAAAATTCTGAAACATGATAGTGAAGAATGAAAATTGATAGTGAAGAAACCAACTAAATTTCGAAACATAAGAAAAATGAATATATTTTTAAACAATAACGAAACATTAACGAATTTTGTTCGATAAAAAAAAACATAACTGAAATATTCAATGGATAATTTTTAATATAAATGAAGACAAATTTTTAATTGGTTTCAACACTTTATGTACATGTGACGAACAACATAACTGTATGTTGAACAAATCGATTTTGAATAGAATCGATTGAATCTACCGAAAATGACACGTGAAATGACATTTTCATCTACCAATAATTATACTGTCACTTCCTATATTATCGACAATTGAATTATCGACGGCTACATTCTACTCTTTATGAGTTGCAAGAAACCGGCCGCAGATGTCGCAGCATTGTTTCGAAATAGTTGCATTGAATCAGTTGATTAAGCTTGTGTTTTCGTAGAAGTAGACTGTGAAATTTGCGTTGGAAAAACGTGAAAAAGTTCAACAAAAAGGATCTCATTTAGTCAGTAAATACCAACAAAAATGGCCAATCAAACTATCACAGACGTAAACGATGAAGACGCGACAGATTTGTCTTTTCCGAAAGGTAATCATTGCCGCTATCCAACAGTGAAACATTGTTATGATAATACTTTTCTTTTTGTATTGTTAATTTAAACAGTTGAAAAAATTGATTTTCATTTATACTATTTGTCATAAGTCATACCTTCTTGTCATGAAAAATAGTATTTATTCTAAAAAGCTTTACTGTTTAATGTGAACAGTTTGAGGTTAAGCAAATGATAATTGTATTTTACATTTGAAAAATGTAAAATACCTTGAAAAATGTCTTAAAGCCAATTTAAATGTTTAATGTTGGTAAAAAAATTGAACATTTATTTTGATTAATTATGTTGAAAATCACTGATTTATTATTCATTTGCATATTTTAGAATTTATATTTTGAAACATTTTTATGTTTTAAAGATTTTTTTAATTTTCTAACTAAGTAAATAATTATATTATATATTTCTTATTTAAAGGCATTTATGTATAGAACTGAATAAGAAATATATATATATACATATATATATATATATATACATATATATATATATATATACCGCTCACTAAGCTAACGAGACACTCAATTTATCAAAAATTCAATGTCATCATCAAACGCTCAATTTATCAATTCTACCTAAAAATGGCAAAATAATTTAAATCAATACATCGTCGCATATTGAAAAATAAATTTTGATAAATTGACTGTTTGACTATCAAACGCCAGTTTGCTTAAGCGCGAATCTTTGATGAATCGAGTTTTCGTTTCTTGCAGAGCGCCCTCTACCAGACACTGCGACAAACTCAATTCCAGTTGAGTTTACCGCAGATTCTACATGCGCGTCATGCCGCATGCCTTTGTGCGAGCCATTCATTCGCTGTGCCAGCTGTACCGACACCGACTTGTGCGCCTCCTGTTTTGCGCAGGGAGCCGAAGTGGACTCGCATAAAAACCACCACGACTATCACATCATCCGTAACGAATTTTCCCTGATTGAAAACTCCAGCTGGATAGCGCGACAGGAGCTCCGCCTGCTGGATATGTTGCTTAAATGCGGCTACGGTAACTGGAGCGACATCTCACGGCGAATGCGTGACAAAAGTGCCGAAGAATGCAAAAGTCATTATTTGAATCACTACGTGGATCGTCAAAGTTTACCGGGTTTACCCGAATTTCAGGATAACAGAGAAATTGTCGGAGAACCAGTACCTTACGCATTTCGACTAGAAGACGTAGACGAGCCTCCGCGCTTTGCGCCATCTAGTGCCAACTACAAGTTGATGGCTGGTTACAATGCAGCGCGAGCTGATTTTGAAATCAATTTTGATAATCACGCGGAGCTTCTCATCTCGGACCTGAAACTCAATGAGTTTCAACCGAACGAGCCGCACTTTGAGTTGGGCCAAAATTTACAGTTGGCGCTGCTGTCGTCTTACAATAACAGATTGCGCGAGCGCTTTCGGCGTAAGCGTATAATCAGGAGTCACGGTCTGATGGCATTTCGTAAAACCATCCGCGAGCTTCAGCGTTACGATGCGACCATCACCAGAGCCATCTCTGAGCGACTTGTGATTTTCATGCAACTGACAAGCGGTATTGACTTTGACTTTATCATGGAGGGTTTACATCGTGCTGGAGAACTGAAAAATTACATCAACAAGTTGCTTGAGTTTCGGGCAAGTGGAATTCGGCGTTTCGCCAGTGTCGCCATCTACCAGAATTTGAACAAAATCAAACAGGAGTTTGAAAAAGACATGAAGAATTATCTGAGCAACAACGAGATTTGTTGGAAAGCTGTGTCGCACAATGGCAACACAGGTGGCGCTCCTGTCGCTGCAATGGCGCCACCTAGCGGGTCTCAGAGAAAAGCGCCACCTCCGTTGGAGATACAAGGCCTCCCTCTATACGAAAAACTCTCACCAGAAGAGAGGGACTTGTGTTCAAATGTGCGGATTGTCCCACAAAGCTATCTGGAATTCCGACACCAGCTCATCATAGAAAACAAAAAATACGGTTCTCTCAGGCTTGCGCAGGCACGCGTGCTCCTTAAAATCGACGTTAATAAGACCAGAAAAATCTACGATTTCCTTGCGGAACGAGGATATATTAATAAACCTGCGAATTAATAAGTTTCTGTTCGTACTTTAAATAGCTCTTAATAGATGGCGCTGTAAAAATATAACTTAAATCTTCCAATTGAAAATAATGTGTTGAAAATCTAAATCATTTTCATTAGGAGTTTGTGATTAGTTATCCTTCAAAGAATTTTATTAAATTCAATATATAATTATATAAGTATAAATTAAATTAACTTCGATAGATGTCGCTGCGAAAAAATGTTTTTGTATTATAATAACCAAACATTTATTTTTGTTAAAGACTTATAACTAATAGTGAATATTTTAAAGTTATTAAGAAAGCGATATTTTGATAAAAAAATTGCTTTTTGTACATATATGAACTGTCTTTATATATAACTGTTGATCTGGTCATTTTTGATACGTAATAAGCGTTTATTCATTTTTATATTTCTTACTATCTGTATTAAAGTGAATGTAAATACTGTAATAATTTATTGAAAATTGGCATTAAATGGAAAATTATTTTATAACGTAACTGCTAGATGTCGCCTTTTTCAATGCCAATTGCCAATAAATTCAAAATGTACTTTTCACGTGAAATAAAGTGAAATCATAAAATAAATTGACTTTAATTTTTGTGCTACCCTAAAATTATATTATCATTTCAATAAATACTAAACTATTTTATACTTTGTAATTAAATATGGTTTTTTCCCCAAAGATCAAAATGTTAATCTCCTTTTTATTATTTTTCAGAGTTCGAAAATGCTGATACGCTATCTATCTCAGAGGTCCACATGCTTTTAGAACATCGCAAAGCCCAGAATGAATCGGCAGAAGAAGAACAAGAATTTTCAGACTTTTTTCTCAAGAGTCTCACCTACACCAATCGTTTTCGCAAATTTAAAAACAAAGTTACAAATGAAGCTGTCAGAAAGTGAGTTGTTGAATAATCACAACCACTAAAAAAAAGAATATTTAATTTCCAAAACATATCTCAAACTAATTACTTTTTTGCAGCCTCCTGATGCAGAAAAAGTTACATAAATTCGAACTAGCAGCTATAGCAAATCTCTGTCCAGACACTCCCGAAGAGGCAAAGGCTCTAATCCCAAGTCTGGAAGGTCGACTGGAGGACGAAGAACTGCGAACAATTTTGGAAGATCTTCAGACCAAACGATCGATTCAATATTAAATTACTTTATACTATAAATCCATATCTTACTCAAACATGTGAAAAAGCATTCCCAAAAATAAAGCTTAAGTTTTTATCGAAATCGCCACATTTCATTTCATCGAACAAAATTTAGATCTCTATTTTAAACATATTTTTATAGCGATGCAATACAATTTTGAAATCATTTTTAGAAACTTCCTGGCAACACTTTGTTTGACCCCGATTAAAGTCGCGTTAAAAGTTACGTCGAAGACGTGGGAATATTTAGCATCCTCGCGGCAGTTTTCTTAGATTAATCCGGTTCGATCTCAAAAAACTAGTTTGCGGATAATAAAATGAGCGCGTCATAATTACTAGTAACGATGGGACAAATGCCAGCATCGATTCACATTTTCTCTTCGGAACCTCTCGAGTAAACAAGCGGGGTTTACTCGGAGGTAATAAATATTCAAATTTCGCGCTTTTTTATGCCCGCTCGTGCCGCTGCTATATGTCGTCAGTTGTTTTTCCGTGTTTTCAAAATGATTCATTCTTTCTTATTAACAGCGCAGCATTTCCTCGAATTTCGATCGTTGAATCCTATTAATTTTAATTGCAGAATAGAGAAATGATCTCATATTTGTGTCGATTCTTATTTTGTTGAATATCAAACGTATCTTTTGTGATTCAGAAACTGCGATTTTTCGATCAGTTCTATTTCCCTGACTTTCCTTTTGGATTTCTCGTCTTTCATTTTTCATTTATTTTTCCTTTCTTCGTCTATCAGTTTAATTGATAAAATGTTTGCAATTATTACTGTACTCAATTTTTTCATTTTAAGGGAAACGATCTAATGAGATCATATTTGTTTGTCACTTGTAATATTAATTAATGGCATCACGCATGTGAAAATATTTACCGCATATATGATTTAAAATTCAAATGAACGATATATCGTTGTTTTGCCGTCAGACTTCATTCGTTGAGAATAATAATATCGTCGAAACGGTGTTAATGACCTTAATCGATGCGGTGATTTAAACAATCAAGTTATGTTTTTTGCAATCATTATAAATTAGGTTTATTGAAATGGATTCTTAAGTAACCGAAAAATGTGTCTTCAAATTAAAAAGTATCTGGAATTTAGGAGTAGACGTTCGCTCTTATAAATTAAGGTACCTTAAACAATTGAAACCGAACTTGAGTAATTTCTTTTTCTTTTTTTTTCATTTTAATAGTGGATGATTTTCAATTTCAAATTTTTGATATATAAATTGAAATTAAATTATATATTTTTATTGAATAAAAATTTCAAAGTTGAATTTTAAATTCATGCATTTGAATTTGGAATTTGGAATTTTTGAAATTGAATTTTGAATTGTTTAATTTCAGTTTTTCACTCTAGAAATTTATTTTTAGAAATGTGTTCAAACTTTGCTACCTACTAATGATTTTGAGTTTTTTCTCAAAATCAGTATTCTTCTTCTTTTCGCAAATGAAAGTAAAATCACGTTTTTATATTCCGCGAGTCAATTTTGAATCATTATAATCTTACATAAAAAAATAAAAAATTGTATCCACGCGATTTTTCCCTATTTTATATAATGCTTTATATAATTATACTAGACAAAAAACACTCGTACATACTGTAATAACATATAATTGTCTTACATTGCACAAATTATTATCACAAATAATTTAAAGTTTGAACAAAGAAGAAAACGTAAAGAAAAAAAACGTAGCATTTGGTTTCGTTTTCCCTCTCTCATTGTTCTTTTTCTGTTTTTTACTTGGTTGATCTTTGTGTTTTTAACGAAATAAAGACTTAATTATTCAAAGCCATATACATTTCTGCAGGTAATTAAAGATTGTAAAAAGTTGTAAAATTGTAAACTAACTCAATAGAACTCGTATTTGTTAATAACATTTACACAACTTGGACAGCTTTTATCATTAGTTTGTGAAGCACAACTTGCTATGGAGTTGTAATAAGTTTTTGCTTATGTCGACAATTTACTCAAAATGTAAACTACATCATTTCAAGGATATAATTATTTCTCTTCGAAAGTTGATACTTTGAAATTGATTGAATGGAGAAAAGTTGGCTTTTCAATGTGCAGAAATTATCGATACAATACGCAACATGATATTCACACAACGCATGGTATAGCAAAACAAATTTGAGACATTGGCTTTAATCACGTGTCTGCAACATTTAATCGGATCTCGTTACAATGATTGTTTTACTTTAGATCAAAATACTATACGTCATTATTACGTTATGATTTAGATGCAACGCGCATTCAAGTAATCATTCATATCAAATCAAAATCGTTCTATAAAATTAATTACTTAATTTCATTTCCATGCAATTTAGTTCAAGTATTAGTCGACAACGAATTAATAACATTTTTATCTTCCTTTTTTCAATTAAATTTTTTTATTGCATTTTTTTATTATGTATATTACGGTATAAACTTTTGTATATAGTTACATGTACATATATAAAATCGATATGTTTACAAATATGTAGAAATAAGAAATATGATTTTTCACTTA
>JABFQD010003224.1:0-13620 GCA_022817045.1 Psix sp. ZL-2020 | reverse complement strand
AAATCTGATAACGTTATCATTGCGATCCAATGTTGAGTGTTTTCTAATTGACAGAATATAACTTGAAAAAATATAGTATTCATAATTTTTTTTCAATTACTTATATTTAAATTGAAATAAATGAATATAGAATATATAACATTGAATTCACTTTGTTATTTTCAAATTAAATTCTATTATTTCAATACAATTAATTGAATATACAACTAGAATAATATTCATTCTACAATCGATTAGAAAAAACAACGTATAAAAGTATTGATAATAGTTATAATGTTAATAAAATGTTTATTAAAGAATGCACAAAAATAAGCATCTTATCATACAAAATCATATTATTAACATATAAGATACTAATTAAATTTTTGAACTTGGTTTCTTGGTTAGATATCTTATTTATAATCCATTTCATATTAATATTTAGTAAACAACAAAATTCAGTATAATACGTACTAAAGCAAAAGTTCATTTGTGTACAACCTTGACAGTTAACCTAATAACCCCGCGGTAAAGAGCAGGCGCTTGTAAGGCTAAGTAATACTTCCTTTACTTAACCTTGCAACCTCGAATTTTGCAGTACCATTTAAGGGGCCGCCCCGCTACAATCCGAAGCGACGCTCGGTGGCGTTCGGAGGCATGAGCACGAGTTGTTCTGCGAGCAACCTGGGCACCTTGACGAGGATACCCTCGACGACGGAACAGCAGCAGCAGCTCCAACTGCAGGGCCAGCAGCTGACCTCGTCCTCGTGCTCGTCCTCCTCCTCCGGTAGCAGTACCCTCACGCGCACCGTCTCCATGGATCAGTACACTTGCGCCACTCTGGACCGGGTGGCTGATCAAATATCGGGCGCGCTAGGGCGAATCGCCCAAGACAAATTCCCGTCCGGGATCGCGAGGTCCGAGTCCCACCACGGCAGCCTTAATGGCGTCCCGTCCACCGAACAGGGTAGACAAGACAGCGAACCGCTCCAAAGAATACCGTCCGAAGTTAATCGCGAGCAGCCCAATCTCAGTCGAACTGAACAGCTTCAGAACTCAATTAATCGATTACCCTCCGAATATCAAAGCCTACATGTCAGGTGAGCATGAACTGTCTTTGCGCTCGGTCATCACTTTGATCCACAAATTAAAAAAAACTAACAATATGTTAAAAATTCTATAAATTGGGGAATTTATGTGTGTATATTTTAACAGACTTCCAAAATTCTATTTCAATATGTAAAAGTAATTTATAAAAGTAAAATTTACCTTGAACAAACTTACCATTAAGTTGTCTATAATTGGAAACAATTTACAAAGAACTATAATTTAGACTGAAGGTCTCTTTAAACAGCGCAGTTTGGAACTTCATTAACTTGAAAAGTTCTGTTCGAATGTTATAATAGAACTGTAAAAGAAATATAGCTTCAATTTGAAGCACCTGTAAATTTACGTAGTTTGTCTGTGTAATATATGGTAAATTGAGGAAATGATTATATGATCAAAGTCTGTGACCGAGCCAAAGTGCGATTAAACTGCAAAGACAATTGATGCTAACCGAGATAATTTTAAAGATTACCAAACACGGAGCACTATCAAAACTTAAGATTAGAGGGTCTGACGAGGCTGCAGGAGCACCGGCTCGAGTTGCAGCACCGTTTGGACATTCACAGGACAATGGATATGCCGCCGTCCCCGTCGCCGAGCAGTAGGAGCTTAGCGCCGTTCAGTTCTGCAAGTTCCAGTCTGTCGGAAGGCAGCAACCAGCCGTCCGGCGAGGATTCTGCCAGCATTGTCACAGGTATAATCTATATTTTCTTCCCCGGAAAGAAAAAGCAAAAGAAAAATTGTTGCCGAGGTATATGAGTATTTCTATTTCTGACAATATGAACAGCTTCAGACTTCAATAGTAACGATGTTATTAAAAACTTGAATCAATTTAATGATTAAGGAGTATAACACATAATGATTAGAAGCTATAGAAATTTGGAATACAGTTTTTCTATCCGGGATACTTTCACACACTCACTGAAGATATCGCTGCCGCTGAGCCATCACCACCAAACTGGAATGCGCAAGCGCTGTTTTTTGGGTCTAGGGATCTCACAGACACAAAATTATGCATGTTGTTTCGTTCTATGATTGTTCAACACGAAACAAATCGCAAACACATTTAATACACGCCAATAAAAAATATCAAAATTCATTCAAACGATAGTGTCGTTATCTGCAGATGGTGACACTGTCGTTCTGAAAAGATTCAATGTTTTGTGTAATGTTATATACACTATTTTAATAAACGATGCTTCCTTTACAACAAATCTCACTATTTATATGTTATTATATCAAAAGTTTTACATCATTGTATTTAAAGTTCATCTAGAAAACAGTGCTGCCCACTAGCGTCTCATTGCATAGATGGAAAGTTTACTTGGTAGGAAACCTAGGTGTTTCATGTACTCAATTTATTCTCTCTGTTTTATGACACTGACATTTATACACATTTGCTGATGTTGACGAAAACAAATTTTAAGGAATGCCATCTGTGATGTCAACTCGATCCATCCTAAGATGATGAAAATCAAAACAAAGCATCAACACTTAATTGAAACTATTAAAAACACGCCAATTCATTTAATTACTATGAAATGTTGTTAACACGAAAATGTATTTCTTCCCCAGAAATTATAAATGTAAATGCAAATAATTAAAGATAAATCCATTAAGGAAGTTATATTCGCTTTGATGCATTTCAAGCCAAGGGTTAATAACTTGGAATCAAATTTAAAGTTTTTCGATCGTGATTTTAACTTTTCAGACAAGAGTCTAGGCGATACAGCCTCCGATGCGATCAGCGATAGTTCCGGGGTGGGGACGTCGCAGTCCGATACCACAAATTCCTTGTCCATTCCAGGAACGACGGTTGTCTGCGTTGAAAGTTACAACAGTGGTATTCCTGGACATTTATGCATTAACCAGGGTGATATTCTAGAAGGTAACGTGTTTTATTTTATTTATCTATTTCATATTTTACATCCATATTTATTGTAATAATATAAAAATTAACAAAAAATGTTTCTCGCAGTTTTTGAATATTTTTTACAAAACATAAAATGTTTCCCTTTCACTTATAGAAGAATGAAAAAAAAATATAATTCGCCTAAAAATGAGATGATTATGTATTTAAGTATATTCAAAAACGCAATTATCTAAAGAGCAATTTTGATCATCAGTAACGGGTGCAACTGACTGCGGTCTTTTGGAGGGAGTCCTTCGCGGTCAAGGCACGGGCTTGTTCCCAGCGCATTGCGTGCAAGAAGTCCGATTACGTCACACGAACATTCCAATAGGGCCCCCTCAAAGCAACAGCGACGGCCGAAACCGAGTGCTCGGACATAGAGAATCCCAACACAAATACTTCGCCACTGCGCCGAGATTAAAGAAACCGTGAGTATATGTTATATATATAATATTGATAAAATGTTTTGTAAGTAAAATTATCCAACCTCAAATTAAATAATTATGCTCATTATTACTGTTTTTTTATTTGTTGTTTTGTTTTAAATTAAATTGATATATATAAAAAGAATTTTAAAAATATAATAAAAGTCTCTAAAATTGTGTTCTAAAAATGATTTGGTCTTCGTTTAAGATAATTTTGAATTTCGGGGCAAGAAAAATGTTCCTTAATCGTTTGAGTAACGAGGGATTCTTGTAGTAGTCTGATGATGGCAAGGAGATTGCAGAGTCGCCTTAGTTGTCTTTTTCGGTAACGAAGAGTGGACTGGCCGAGGTAGAATCTCTAAAGTATATTTTGTGCACGAAATATACTTACATTTTGTTACAGCGTCACATCGGAGCCACGCACTGTTGTTTTGCACCGTTCGAGGAAAGGTTTCGGCTTCGTGTTGCGCGGCGCCAAAGCTACTTCGCCGCTAATCAAGTTCACTCCCTCAGCGAGGTATCCAGCTCTCCAATACCTGGACGACGTTGACCAAGGTGGTGTTGCCGATCTTGCTGGACTCAGGAAAGGCGACTTCCTAATTCAGGTATGTGATTAAACAAATTTGGAAATTAATTTTAGCAATCAGATTAACGCTATAGTTATTGTAAAGTTCGATACAGAATTTCATCAAGAATGCGCAGAGCCATCAAGGTCAAACTTAATTAAATTGACAAATTTCGTTAATTTTAAAAATATTTTGTTATTTTTACTATATCTATATATTATTGATATGTTTCCAGATTAACGGTGAAGACGTTACAACGGCTTCGCACGAACACGTGGTTGATCTGATCCGAAAGTCCGGTGACCTGGTCAAAATGACGGTGATCTCACCAGTGTTAAGTCTTCCGAATTCACAATCGGCAGCAGCCCTGCCGACTAGTCAACCGATTCAAAGACAGTACGCGACACTGCCCCGTAAGGGCAATAATAATGTGGCGATAGGTGGCACTCTGGGTAGATCACCAGCACCACTACCACCTAGAAGAGACCCAAAAACTACTCTGAGTGTTGGTCGCGCCAGGGCAAGATCAATGGTAGCTGGTTTAGGTAAATCATTGTTCAAAATATTTTTCTTTTGATACAAATGAATTGCATACTTTGAAACTAATATGATTTCGTATATTTGAAAGTAATATATTTCAAACAAAGAAAATAAATTACAATTTGCAAAGATAAAATTTTTTTATTGAAAATAGTGAGTCATATTTTAATAATAAACTATTTTATACATTATAATATATTTATGATAATCATTCTCTAAACATAAAATTTTAAAATTCTGAAGTTAAATTGTAAAAATTCGCAATCTATTTCTTATTGATATGGATTTTTGTTGTAGAAGGAGGTGGGGAAAAAGATGAAAATGAAATAGCATCTGGTACGAAGTCCAGCAGTGTAGAATCCATTCACCTACAACAGCAAATTGCAGCCGGACAAAATGCCAACCAAAACTCGTCTCAACCGAGAACGGCCAGCATCCGGTCGCGGCCGACATCGAGTCGCATCACCGCGGCCGAACTCGAGGTAAATTAGTTCAACAGCTTCCATGTCCCATTCAGTCATGTCTTTTTATAAAATTAATTTTTCATCGTTTCATTCTGTTTCTTTTGAAATCATTATTTTATTATAATTCTTATCTATCCCGGCGACGCACGGATTGAACGAAGGCGCTCTTAATCCTGCATGAATTGCACGAAAACGGAAGCTTCAGCATCGTCCTTCCTTTATTCCAGGAACTGTTTCAGCGCCAGCAGGGCAGCGCGAGTGGCCAGTACAGCTCGTCAATGATGAGCTCGCACTTTCAGTCTGGCCAAGCTACCAAATCTCACCCGTCTTCGCCCGCCAAGACCGGCAGAGTGTATGCGAGCGTAGCAGAAATGAAGCGCAAAGGAAAAGTAAGGATAACGGGACGTTGAATGAGTTCCTTAATGGTGGTTGTTTAAAGGAGTGGGTTTTGCTAAGAGTAGAAAAACTTGATAATAGACCATAATCCTGAGTAAAAGAATATGATCATGCAAGATAAATTGTACGATGGATTAAACGCGAAAATGCTTAACCAACGTATGATTATTCATTGAAGAATAGACAATGTTTTTACTTAGGATATTGTGCTTTTTCATTTTTATACGAATTTCATATAAAGAAATCTCGATCTTTGTTAAGATAGTCAGTTGGCTAACCAAATCGCTTTACGCTAGTTTACTAACACTAACTTGAACAATAATGCTTGCTTCCTACTAATTGTACGGCCTTATGGATAATATAGTCAATTAATATTGCAAAATAGATTTTATCGAGAAAACATAAAATGATGCAAAATAAATAGACCGCCATTAGTTACATTCAACATTAAAGAATCAAAATGCAGCTCTTATTCTATAAACTGACCTTAAAAGTGATATTAAAAGGAACATACACCTTTCAATGTATGTTTCGCAATAATATATTCTTAAATCATTTCGAAGATAAATCGATCAATTCGTGCATGAAAATCAAAAGTTCACAGTAAGAAAACTCTTAAATGATAATTCATGAATTGTGCATTTAAAATTGTTGATGTATCATTATTACTATTTGATCTCTAATCTTCGAAATATGTTTTTGTTTTCAATTTTGGCCGTTCGCATGTTTTCCTAGTATGGATTCAATTCAAGCAACAGAGCAATGCACGAAACTGAAAAGGAGAGCCGACCAATAAACGACTAATATTACTGACGCAATTTGTACTTTTTTCTAACGCAATTGATACTTGCATGACCTCAGGTGACTAATCAATGTACTTTCGACCAAAAAATAAATCACCAATAGCCCCACCCCTACGATTACTCTGCTGGACCAAACGACTTGCGGGTTATCTTGGATCAAATTCCTTGCTGGTGCTTCAAATCAAACACGAAAATATCACGATCATTCTCAATTCTTTCATTCTTTAGATACTTTGCTGTTAAAAAGACGCTTTACTGAACATTAAAATGCAATAAGCATTGAAATCATTGAAAAAAAACAGCATTGAATAAATATATAAATTTGATACATTATACATTCGAAAGGTAAATCTTACGGCTTTAACATGAAACAACAAATTTAGAGCATTGATCGAGTCACTTCCTGAACAGCATCAAAGATTTACAAAATTATATATTAAAGTAACTGGCACTTTTGTTGGAATGAATACTTAATTTCAGTGAAGCTACTTTTACAACCCCTAAATAATATATTTGTTTGTTTAAGGTTTCACTTGTTGATGCATAATAAATTTTGTTTGTTAATAAATGATACACTGAGTATTCTGACGCTGACATTTTTTCAGGGAAAAAGAAAGAATTAGAGATCGTCGAAATTTAGATGTTTGAATTTTTTGGTTTTATGGTAGTTTTCGATAATGCATATTCTCAAAATATGCTCCAACCCTGTCACTTTCATAATAAAATATTTATACCATAAACATTCGCCTTTACCAATTTTGGTGTATTATTTTGCTTTTGTCAAAAGTAAATTTTTGACAAAACTTTTAATGCTTATATTTTCCCTGAAATTTAATAAAATGTTTCTGGTGATTTCTTTTAATCCCAAATAAAGACTTTGTTTTTTTCGTTAAACTTTTCTTAGTTATATCTATCTGATTTTCATATTCTTCTTTTTATATTGGCTCTGCGATCAATTAAATAATTACGTAGGTTCATTATCATTTTTTTAAATTTTACAGTCGAACGCTAGAGTACGCTTCTTCGGCGGCCTAGGCGGAGGTTCAGATCTACACAGAGATTTCCACAGCACTCCGGACTTGAACATCCAAAATCAATCCTCGGTTCTAATTCCTAAAGGTCATCGTAGCCAAGAAGACGTTAATGCGACAAATGTTAGAAATGCATTGCCGCCACCAAATCATCCTCCGCCACCGCCACCTGTGGGTCAAGTAATCAAAGTCAATGTTGGTGCCAATGTGCCGGACGTTGTTACGCCGGCTTCTGTTTATGACAATATGGCTCATATTCAACAAGTTAAAGGTAGTTTTATGTTCAAAAAAGTCGATGTACCGTACTTTAAATATAATATTGTTTTCAAATGCTTTTCTTGTTCAGCAAATTCCAAGAGTTGATAACTTATGATGCTGCTTTATGTAGAAATAATATTTTTTCAATTTAAATTATAATTCAAAAATGACTAATGAATTTTAAAAATAAGTAATATATTGTAATAGATTTAATAATTTTCTGAATAGTGCTTGTTAGAATTTAATTCAGTTATATGAAAACATATAAAGACAATTCAAGATAATGAACAAAAAATCTAAATTATTTCACACATTGACATTTGAATATAGACTGACATTAATCGATCTCATTTTTCATTACTTTTTTATGATATTTTTTCACAATAATTTCTGCAATTAAATTTTTTACCTTACATATTTAAATCGAATGATTACCAGTTCAAAAATGCAGACAAAAAATCATTTAGATTGATCAGCTTCCATGCAATTCATTTATCATGAAAGAGACAATCAAAATAAAAACCAAACAAGTCCTATTAAATTAATGATTCGAAAAGTATTATAAGACGAATTCTATTAATCTCAAATTGGAATGTGCTTTATATTATTTGAAATAATATAAAGGAATTGTTAATATTTCTATACACAGATTTTTAAAGTACCATTATTGTAAACATTTAGTGTAACTAATAATAATTATAATATATCTAATAATATAATATTCACTTTCAGAACTTGCAGCAGCAACGACTGAAAGCGCTTACGGTGTTATGTCAAGTTTCCGGCCGTCGAACAGCGCCAAGTTGTATGCATCACCGGAAGACATGAAAACAGTTGGCTACCGTTCGCGATCTCTGCCATCGAATCGAACTCATCTCCGGAAGTCGCACAGTTTGCGTACTCCAAATGGCAACACCACCTTTAAGCCAGTATGCCAACAGATGTCAGGTGGCGCCACTAATGGAACTGCTACCAACGGACCCCAATCTAAAAACAATCAATATGCTCAACCCCTCAAAACTGGACGCAGTCACAGTACAGCCGGAATCGTGCGGGAACGTAAGAAAAAGACTGCTATGATTACGAGCAATTCTGCAACCAATTTATCATCGGCGACCTCTAACGGCGAAGGTGGTGTCACCTCAGCTCCACCGATTCCAGAGCCAGATTACAGTTTGAGTGAGTCAGAGAATGACGATGATGAAGACTTGACTGATGAAGGAGATGTTTCAGAAATAACAAAAGAATTGGAGAAAGCAGCAGCTCGCGAAAAATTCGAGTCGACTAGGGAGACATCTGGCAACTCAAATGCTTCAGCTGGAAGTGGAAGTAGCACTTCGTCTGGATCAGGCTCGCTGCCGCATTCATTTAGTGTTGAAGAAATTCAAAATGTTCGGAAACAGTTGAAGGTGAGATAGAAATTATTATTATTATTAATTTTATAGCGAATAATTATATTTTTTGGAAAAAAAATTCATACAATTATTTTAAAAATAGACTATTCATTTTGTAAATAGTCAATTTTTTCTTATCGTAATTGATTTGTGATTTTTATGTATAATTTAGTTATGAAATCATATAATTTTATATGCAATTTGTTATGTAAACTTTTCTACATAAAAACATATGCACGTACATATTTTATGTAAAATACACTACATGATAAGTTTACATAATCAAAATATATTGTTATGAAATATAAAATCATAATTATCATTTTTAATTATATAATTCAAAATGCTGAGTTTGTTGGTCCTCAAAAATAATTGTTTTCTGTAATATGAGAATAAACTATAATGTGTAATCAACTCCCAATTATTGTTATTGGTAATGTACTAAATGAAATCTTAGGTAGTGTTGAGAAAATAGGAATGAAAATCTCAAAGTTGTTTTCAATATCTAGAATAAACTATGTGGTATAAACGTATGTTCTTAATTAAACAATAATTTTTAATCTTTTTATTTAAGTGAAACTTATATATATACGGAGTTTATTAAATTATTTTTTATTATTATCATTTTATATCAAAATAATACTCGTTTTGTTTATATCAAATTAATTCAAAATGTAAATCTCTAATGTAATATATCAAAAGTAATAAAGTAAAAAATAAAATGTAAAGGTTCATTGAAAGGTATGCTTTCTTTTAAGAATACGAATGTTTTAGTATTAATTCATATTTATGGCATTATTTATTATAAAAAATGTTTTATGATTTTTACAATCATTTAAAGACAGTTTAAATTTAACTTAACTTTTCAAATAGTTGAAAAATAAATACAAATTTATTTATTCGAAATTATATAAACACATAATCCATAACTCAGTTGACCTAAATAACAAAATGTCATGAATATTCTAGAATTGTTGCCCAAATATAATTTAATTGCTTGTGTCCATTTATAATGTGACGTACTGCTTTAGAATATATACATAATTTTATAGTAAATTTATAAATGAATATATATATTGAATTAAATATTATATAAATAATAATATTAAATAATATTGAATTTAACAAACTTCATAACAATGTTTCATAATTTCATTTCTAAAAAATAATGTATAGACTAAAGTTGAAAATTAATTCTTTATATTTTAGTAATTTATTGCAATTTAAAAATAGTTTGAATATACTGTATAAATATCAAAAATAACATATATTGCTTCAGTGTTAATATATATGATACACAAATTTCTTGTAAATATGTATGAAAAATTTATTTTACATATATTGACTAATATTAATGTTAACTTTTTATGATTATTCATAGAATTTTGAAATAATTTAAATACAGTTTAAGGTTTATTAAATCATATTTGTTAGTTATTCCAATCAGTAAATTTTCACTAAAGTATAAAATACATGTTTTTCTATTTGAAATCTTAAAGTTCTCATACATGGCTTCATATGTTGAATTGAAAAAAAAACAAAAATAAATTATAAAAATCAACCAATATTCAAACATCAGTGCTAATAAAAATGCATATTTTTAGACTCAACATTCCTTAGTGGAAGACGGCGATAATAGTTCGAGCGGAGTGAGCTCGGATCAAGATGTGCCAGTGGGGCCACCTACCGGCTTCGACGACACCCAACGTAACAACGAAGCGAATCAGCACGCGATATTACATTCGATCGCTGACAAGGATGGTTGCGGAAGTATCAAGCGGACGAGCTACGGGGGTAGCGGGATGTTGACCCGGCATGCAGTCAGCTTGGCACAGTTACCTCCACCGATAGAGGCTGATGCCGAGGAACAGAGCAGCGACCTTTTCGTACCACCTCCACCAGAATTCAATGCGGATGGCTCGTCGACCTCCACGAACACAGATGAACTGGTGTTCGCACCCCCTCCGCAATTTTGCGACAACCGACAACAACAGAACCGCGTCAAAATAATTGGTGCCATTCCCAAGGTCGCGAGTAATCAGGTCAAGCCTCCTACCGGCCGTTTGCATAGCCAGTAAATAAATTGAACGTAAAACAAAGGGAAGTCAATATTCGTCACAAAATTCTTTTGGCAGTGTCCGGGAAAGTCTCGCAGATTTCACTTCATAGGACCCTTCTATGAAATACCGAGTACGAACCTTGGCTATCTAGCCTGACAACGATCAGTGTTAGAAGCAGACCGTTTCCACAAAACTCAATTTGTTTCTACGCTCGAATGTAATTAGCAACTACGTAGATGTCGCTCATTTTTAGATGAAACATTTTCTCACACGACATATCTTTTTGATACGTCTCGGCTGTAGAATCGAAAAATTTGATTTGGCTAGAAACTTTCTGTTTGATAATGTTTTGAATGTCAAAAGTAGATGGAGGTGAAAAAAATAAGATAAACAAACGATAGATGGCCTAACTGACGTAGTTAATCTACGAGGCAACCTTAAACACCGTAGGAACTTCTGATGAAATCATCCTACAATAAAGCAACTAAGTAAAATAAACAGTTGCACCATCTACAATCCTGTCTGTATTTTTACGATGCTTCTCATTCAAAGCTTTAACCTTCGAGTTTCCCAGTGCCTTAGTTTTGAAGAAGGCATTTTTTGGGTCCTTGATTTAGAGTCTTCTGACAAAGTTCGCATGATGTATTAAGTTAAATCACTTGTCCTCGTTTTGTGTCCCATTGATGTAGTTTATTTAAAAATTGAATTTAAATTTACCAAATGTCATTTGAATACTTGTAAGTTTGTAAAATTGTATGTGTGAACTATTTATAGCATAATTTCTTTTAGGAGTCAGGAAACTCGAGACAAAATAATTGTCATCAGAACTCGAAGAATGCTTGTTCCTTTGATAAAACTTTGCACTTTTATATTTCAAAGTAGATGGGATTTTGGATGAAACCTTTACATAATCGTTTGTTTTATAAAACAAATGTCACATTGAATCAGCTTAGCGTTCATCTAATCACGGCACTGGGACAAAAAATACTTCGCGATTATTCGCGAGGATTGGGAGTAAAGCAAATTGCAGAATAATTGGGAGCATAGCGAAAGAGGATGAAGCAATTTAAAAGACAGCTGAACTAATGAAGAATAGAAAAGTGACGCATGAAAGGAACACACCGTAGTTGTTTTCTCGTATTTAGACACTGCTCAAAAGTCTACTTGTAACACAAAGCTACTCACAAAGTCATTAGATTGTTTCTAGTTTGTAACGTCGGAATGCGCTCCCGTGAAATAATTAAAAACGTTTGCGACGCCGAGATATATTTATAAAAGCTCGTGAAAAGTTGATCCCAAAGACAAAAAAGAAATGAGGAACGAAAACGAGAGAATCAAACTCATAATTACTGTTTTAACTCATAATTACTGATTTTGAATGTCATTTTTTGCGTTGGAAACTGTGAATCGCTATTTTTTATCCTTGGGATTCAATTCGTGAGTACTGTATTCCTTCAAGTTCTTTGCCCGAGGGCCAAGAGGTCAAAAAACAATAGTAATAATCAATAACGAAAAAAACAAGATGATAAATAACAACAAAATTATCAGAACTGGAAATCGTTTTTGCTTCCATTCGTGTGCCGTTATTTGTTGCGTTATTGGATACACGATCCATAAGGAGCTTTGTGCAATCCGAGCTTGTCATCTCCCGATGCGCGGGTGGAGATGCGTGTAATATTATTTCGTGTAAATATAAATGAACGACGAAGCGCAAGACGATAATCCTTCCTTGCTTCAAAGGAAGCTACGAAGTTAAGCTGTACGATCGATAGAAACCTCGCGGCTCTTGGCTAACTAGCACTATAATATTTTATTGTATATATATTGGAAATAATTACTATACATATTATATATAAATATATATTAAATATCTATGACTGTCATAAATTTTATGTTTTAATTATTACTGTCATTAGTTACGATTCTAATATTATTGATCATTATTACTATTATTATTATTGATTCATCGATTGATTCATTATTATCGCTATTTACAAATATCGTTACGCGCGTAGATTTAAGGATTCTCGTGAAAAAATGATTTATTAAATAACAAACAAGTCCTTCCTAAATGTGTGGTTTCTATACCTTTCGCTTGAAGATCGAATGGATCATGAATGATGCCGCGACTAAAGTTATAAGGTTTATCGATTTATCAATGTTTTAATTTCTAGTTTTGCATCTGTTTTTTAAAGTTGCATTTTCTATAATAAAAATTATTTATCGAAAATGTTTATTTGTTTTATATAATTTAATAAAACGATTATTAAAGATTTTTTAATCATAAAGAACTAAATTGTTTTTGGTACCAAGTCTATATTTATTATTTAATTTTAAAATTATTAACCAATGAAATCAAAATAATTTGATAATTCGATAAATCAATCATCAGTCATTATTAATATTGATAAACTGGATAATACGATTGTTAAGAATAATTTTTAATCTGTTACGATTATAAATGAAACATCACAAATTATAATTAGATCCAAAAATCATTTATTGAGAGACTCTAATTGGTTATACGTTTCGTGGTCCAGCGTCGCGACAAAGGTATAGCGAAAACAACATTCCTGCCAAAAGTAATGTGTTATATATCGAAATTTATGGGAGAGTTGATAATTGCATATATAGAAGTATCCCAACAACGTTATACCATTGATACTAATTGTTTAAAGAATGCTC
>JABFQD010003223.1:0-13621 GCA_022817045.1 Psix sp. ZL-2020 | reverse complement strand
AAATAGATTAATGAAATTAAACACAACGTCAAAGTAGTTCTTTTAATACAGTTAAATCTAAATTTTTGAAAGTTGCAATTCATTTAAAATGTTTTAACTTTTCATTACTTATACTGTGATATTTTATATATATATCTTTTCTATACATTTTATATCAATAAAAACGAGTCCCACCTTAAATTACTTGAGGCAAGACTCGCAAAAATCAAAACTGCATTTAAATTTGAAATACTTAATTGTTAATGCATTATTACAAAACACAAAAGATACAAATGAAAAAAAATTAACTTGATTTAATGGTTCAAATTGTTTCATATCATACTTTAAAAATCAAAAGAAAACATCCAAAAGTTTACAGTCAACTAGAAATAGTCATTTTTACAAGCTTGCGTTTCTACTTTGAATAATATTACCCTTCAACTTTGTTCAACTCAATAAAATTGCTTAATGAAAATAACAAACTGTCACGCTATTTTGGATTTGAATAAGGAGTTTGTAATATAAATGTGATGGAAATCTCGTGTTAATTCAAGGCCTTAACTAAAGTAAAAACAGATGACTAATCACAAATAAGTATAATTACGGAATATTCAATTACAAACCTTCAACTTCGGTAATAACTGAAATCATTTCATCGTCTAGCTCAATATAACTTCTTTTATAATGAGCTGTACATTTGATACTAGGATACTGTAGATACTGTGCTTTAGGAACTAAAGGAGAAGAATTTTTACAAGAACGATCTCGAAGATAGTTACTTTTGCTCAGCTGATTTTGATTCAATGGCCGCAAAACGCTCTTCTCTGCTGGAACAAAAAGCATTGACATAAGTGTCACGTAATAACTCTTTCCCGAATTTGCTAGCAAAACTAAATCATACCAGAATCCGATTCTCCAATCGCCGGAGAATCTTGCATTGCACTGCAATCTTCATTTTCGCTATGGTCCGAGTCGAGTCTGTGTCGCCTAGAAATGGATAACACAGGGGAAGTTGTCGGAGAGCCAATCTGATGAAGCGAACAATCATGATATTTAGCTTGATCTCGAATGTGTTTAAAAGGGACGATATTTTCCGCATCCTCAGCCTCATCGCAAAACTCATACTTCTTATCCGCCAGACGGCGCTTTCGAAAGGAGCTGAGTTTCTCACACGTGATTTCCTGCGATTCATCTGTGAATTCGTAAGCCTTTTCAGCTTCTTGAATGATCTTGTACGAGGATCGGGTTCTCATTTGCTGGTTAGACGAAATGTTCGGTGGCGGTGATTGCAGATTATTCCTTCTTCGAGACGTTAAGTGGCGGAAAGAAGTACTCACTGGCGGAGACATAAGTCGTGGCGACGAAGACGGCGATGAGTTTATTGAGAGATTGTTTAGAGAGTTGATCGAGCTCACATTAGCTCCAATACTATCTTGGCACAAGTTTGAATGATTTCTGAAAGCAAAAAAATGAAAATCAAATTTCGACTATAACAATTTTGTTTATTTATTTATTCCTATCTATTCTAACTTGTTTTATCATATAAACATAAATTGCGTAAGCAAAGGAAAACCTTTGTTCCTGAGGAGCATCAGGTTCTGGTGAATGTTGTCTCTGCAGCACACTCTGGTGGTTGTTCTCTGAATTACGAATGCGAAGAATATCCGAGGGTGGCATTAAGCTTGGAAACAGCCACGACTGTGGTTTCAAGTCGAAAGGAAGTCTCTGTGGGGTAGACCTGGGCGAACACGAGGGATGTTTAACTAGTGTGATCGAGTCATTACCTATGTTCAATTCCTCGCAAAAATCTTGCAAAATTTCATCTCTGACGGATCTCGCGAGACTTTTGCTGTCCTTCTGTGTACTTATGAGATTCTCACAGTTGCATTCCGAGTGTTCCAAACAGCCGCATATTTTCGTATCTAAACTATCATTAGACTTATTAATATCACAGTTATAGTCGCTCTGACTCAGAATGCTCGAATTGACTTCGTCCGAAGTATCCAATAGCCTATTGGATTCTTCAGCTATGTCGCTCTCAGCACTCGAGTCAGCTTTCGGCGATGGCGCGATTACGCTCTCCGGCTTTTCGTCCAGATTATCGTCTTCCTCAAACATGTCCAGCGAGGCCATATCACCGAAAGGAATATCGTGTTTATCGTTGTTCTTAACGTTCTTGTTTTTTCCCATTTCCAAATCCACTTTGAATACGTGAAGAAAGTTGCCAGTATTCACCACGACGTGGTTCGAATAATTCAGACAAACTTTCGCTTGAAATCGGGGATATGGAGATATCACTTCGTAGGTCGTGTGCACCGTCAGTCCATGTTGCAAACAATTGCATCTCACACCACTGTCCCAATTTGCTGCCAGTTCTAAATTAGATAAATAAATATGAATATTTTTGAAAATAAGTATGGAATAACTAAGAATGCATAATTATTTGTTACTAAATTGCAATTTTACGGTTGCTATTAAGCTATGATGAAAATGATTTTGAAATTGATGGAAATAGCAGAAAGAGTATAGATTTTTTTTCAAGTTTAATATTGTTTATGAACCTTCGAAATTGTATGTGTATTAATAAATATTTATACATTTGTAGTAATATATTACAGATATGTAATGAATTGGCGTTATATTTGATCAGAATTATAAAGTAAAATGATTCTCCTTTAAGGATAATTTTGTCATCCTTCATTTACATATTATAATTGCATTTTTGCCTACTTTTCTGACATGTTTCACATGTTCCTGAGGATATAAACCGTAAAAAACATTCAATTTGTATTCAAATGACAAAATTTTGATTGCAGTATAAACACATTTTTGCCTAGATATAATTGCAAGAGGAGACAATGTACTGTTTGCGAATTAGTTTCCTGTATTACTAAGCAGTGTATATTTATTCAGTCTCGAACTCGTACATATCAGCTGATAAATTTCACATTCTATTCAACTCTAACAAACGTGCAAATATCTAAAACACATCTACAACTTAACCGCAAAAGAATGACAAAGACAGAAATTGATGTTAAATTAATTTGTTGAAATCAAAAACAGAACATTTGTTGTTTCAAAATAATTCTGTTCAGTGTAGTTCATAGAAAAAAGTAAAATTATTTTTAGTATCAAATGTTTCAATTCGTTCATCCTACGAAGTACCTAAAACTCAAACTATCTCATATTAAAATCATGTTTTTAACTTTAAAAGCAACTAAATATTTAAATAGAACTAAATGATTTTGTTGTATCAACAAAAATTTCATTTCAATACACTATTTCTGTATTTGTGTAAGGAATAAATAAAACAAGTCAATGAAATGTTCACCTTCTTCTTCGTAAGATGCTGCAACCTTTAAGCAGTCTTTACAGTTATCTAAAGAAGGTACCGTAGTTATTGTTAAATAAGCTCTATCTACTCGTTGATGTTGTGCTGAGGATGGCGTTGGCATTACACTGAAACAAACAAGACTGTAGTACAACTCAGATTAAGTTTCATCTCTACTGCCATGATTACAAGACTCACCATAGGCCATGTATAACTAGTTTATTTCTCTCCATAGGCCATTGAGCAACGACAAGGTTCAACTCCCTGTAGATGGTGAAATTACCAAAAAGCGAAACTTCGGCGACTTTGCGAGCAACTCGATTCGGAGTGAAGACCCACCAGTGCAACAGATATTTGTACAGACTATTCTCGCTCCCGACCTCCCAACTGTTGGTGTAGGTCAGTAAAAATTGTCCACACTGCGTCAAACCCATGATGATGTGCCTTTGATTTAACAATCGAATATTCAATTATTTGTTGGCCATCTTTAATTGAAACATGTTCAAATACAATTTTATAACAATGAATTGATTTAAATATACTGAATGCAATGTAAAATGAAATTATAATATGAACTTTCTGGAATTTGAAATATTAATATGAACTTTTTGGAATATGAAATGTGCATATAAACTTTTTTGAATATGAAATTTGAATATGAAATTTAAATATGAAATTTTAATATGAACTTTTTTGAATATAGAATTTTACTATGAACTTTTTTAATATGAAATGTGAATATGAACTTTTTTGAATATGAAATTTGTTAGATAGCGAATATTATTATTTCATTTGAAAACAACTGACATTGTTTGTTTGGTGTAAAAAAAAAGAAAAAACATTTCAATACCCTGCTTCTAAAGCAGATTTGGGCAGGATGCGTGAAATTGGCAGACGTCTCCATGAAGGTATAAATGTGATCAGTCTTTCTTCTGGAGCATAATTATGCAATGCAGTACTTCCTCTGATCTAAGTAATAGAAAAATAATAACATTTAGTACAATAAAAAAAGTCAGATATTACATTGTCAGTATTGCACAACAAACTTGAATGCCACGGTTTACAACTGTCATTAAGATTTGTCACTAAACATAAGCCTGGTTGCCATTTAAAGAGAAACGAAAATGAAATGCAACAACAAGTGAAACAAAAAATGTAAAATATTTGTACAGAGGTGAGAGACAAAGCGCAATCAACTTCTAAGACTCAAATAATTCGTCTTATCGGCTGCAACAATATCGAGTCTTGAGAATCTGGACAAACAAGCGACGCATCGCAACTATTTTCTACCTTGAAAAACACTCGTAAAATGGTCGAGTCATTTGATCAGAAAGTAGCCAACAATTTCATTTACTTTCCGTGACTCTGTGAAGAAAAATTAGACGAAAACATCGGCGCGATAAGGCAATATGGTAAATTTAACTGGAGAAAAAGAAAAAAAACAATCCTATGAAAAGGGAGGAAACAAGGAAAGGCAGATGAGAGAGACAGAAGACAGCGCGTATTTGAGAGAGCAAAGGATCAATTGAAATCGTTCAGATGAATAAAAAGCGACGCGAGAGTGCGAGTTGACAAGCGGGTTGCGCTGTCAACGGAACTGTCAACTTCGCTAATCGATGGCATCGCGAGCCTCCGACTCGGCTTAACCTTACATACCTCCCGCGTGAAAAGCTTGTTCAGAAAGTTCCTCTTGATTTTGGGGTAGTAAGGAAACTCCGGTTTCTGACCCATCAGGCATATGTACTTTTCCGCCGAGTAGTTTTCATTGGAACTATCTGAGGTAGTGTCGGAAGATGACGCGTCCGCCATTTTTAAATAACTCGCAGTATTCACGCGAGAGTTGGTCCTTGCTGCTTCTGATACTACACTCAAACACTCGCATAACTCGCGCTGTCGCACTTGCACCTCCGTCCGAAGTTGGCCGCAAGTGCCGCCAACCTGACACACGCTGTCACGGCGAATCTGTCAGATTCTTGTCAGCTGGCGTGAATCCCTTTGTTTCTTGCGGCTCACGGCGACTCAAATAATCCGCGGAAATGATCGTTCCGAAATTGATACTGCCTATCAACAACGCTGGTAAAGTTAACGAATTTCATTTGCTGGTCGTTGCATCTCAAGCTTCGCTCTGGTCAATTTGAATGCCTTTTTGCAGAATTGTAACCAATAAAAAGCAATAGCTGCTGCTGGGTTTTGCTTTTGACCAAGTAAGAGAGGTGTATATATAATATAAATATGACTTCGATTTTCGATCAGTATGAACAAGCCTCGCAGCGATCCAAGCAGACACTTACTCAGCCCATTCGGCCTGATATTGTGAGTACTTTATAATATTTGTTAAGCACCGTATTTTTTATTTACATTTATTTAAATACCGCCAACAACTTTCTGTTCGATTCCTAATCATTATTGTCATTTCAAAAACAACAATTGCCTATCAACTGTCTCTTCCTTTCAGAGCTCGGCTGGATTTATACAGATGAAGCTGCAAAACGATGGTCCAATTTTCACAAAACAGAAAGTCAATTTCTCGCCTACGGATGTTATTACGCATATGTGTATTAGTAATAATTACATTGTCATTGCTATGGCAAATAACATTCTTTTGAGGATCGATATAAAAAATCCAGAAAAACCAGAAGGTTAAATATAGGAAATAGTATCTTTGTTATTACTTTTTCTTCGATATCATTTTTTATCGACTCTTTTTCCAGATATCGATTTGTCCAAATTCGCCGCCAGCATGAAATTGTCAGGACTTTTTCTTGATCCTTTGGGGAATCATTTACTTATAGCTCTTGTTCCGAAGCAAATAGACAATTCGGTACCAGAGCTACTTTATCTACATAGAAAAACAACTAAACTTAAACAAGTAATCATAATTCATTTTCGTTTCAATTCATATTTGTCAATTTAATTAATAACTGCTTTTTTGAATTCAAATTCAGTCGGCGAAATGCAGAGGTCACGAGATTACAGCGGTCGCGTGGAACTTTGCTAATACGTCGGAAACGACATCTGGGCCTATTTTGCTCGGCACTTCAAAAGGTCTAATTATTGAAACGGAGATTAGTCTGGAAGGAGACAAAATTTTTTCCACGAGCATAGAACAATATTGGCGACAGGTATTTGTATTATATTTTGATTAATCTTTATTTAATTTAGTAATGCTATAATTTGCCAATGCTTAAATAGAATCGAGTAGTCATCTTATGAAATTCATTTTCAAACGATTTAAATTTTTAGCATTGTTTATGCAAGGACATTTATTGTTTATTTAAAAACACATATTTTAATTACTTTAGAATGTAATCAATATTGAAGTAATGTTAGAGTAGAAGTTATACATATAAATGCATAAGAAGTTATAGTTTTTGGACAAAATATAACTTGAAGATATGATTGCAAAAAGATAATTTTGAGTAATCAAATATTGTACTTTTAATTGTTGTAAACGAATATCTTATGAGTTGAAACTGGCGAACTGAAGATTTTAATAATAGTAGCTTAATCATAATCCTTAGTCATACATTCATACAATGATTTATTCATCATATCAAATGTCATAGTTTGGGAATATAATATAATATTTTTAAATTATATTTGATTAGAAGATCTACTGAAATGATCAGTTAGTACAAAAATTCAATCATACTACTCACATTAAAAAGCATGTTTTTGAATTATTATATTGTAATAAGATATGATATTATATTATATTATTACAATTGTTAATATTTCTTATTCAAGCTTCCTAATTATCTACCTCTTTATGGAGCAAAAGAGGTAGAAGGATTGGTAAGTTCAAACTCATTCGAAATTCGGTAAATTGCACACAACTAAATTTTTCATACCAATTATTTTATATTGCTCCACCACATTTGCTAATAATTCAATCGTAAGACTCGAAAATGGCTTTATATAATTAGCTGGAATCACAGGTATAAACAACCAACTGCTTTATTAATTTCAATTATTCTTAGGAAACAAGACATTAGTTTGATAAGAATTTTACTTCATTTATAAAGATTTGTTTTTATTTTATTATTCTCTAACTAATCTAATTTTATTTAATTTAGAAATTACACGTGTAATTTTAAATCAAGTAACATTAGAATTTTATGTACAAAATAGTGATTAGTATTTTATCAAAAACGCGCTTATGATTTCTCGTGTATATTTACGATAGCTTTAAGTCAAATGGCTTTTCTATAAGTACAAGAGAGATAGATTAATAAAGCTTGGATTTTTAGTAAGAAGGATGAGAAGAAATAACTCTATTTTTCTTTACATTATTGAAATAATATAAACGAATTGATTGCAACTATTTTATTCTTACAAATAGTTTGAAAACACAAACACATTGTTTACAAAAGAGGAATTTCACTTAAATCATCTTAAAAACGTGAAAATTAAAATTTGAATAATTTTATATGCTTTGAGTGGCATTAGACACATACGATATTTATTCCGACCATATATAGAGAATATATAGAATACAATATTTATATTTAGAACATATATAATATGTATATAAAACATTAATGGCGCAATATGTACTGTGTGATACTTTGTATTATATATAAATTAGATTTATGTCTTATATATGCACCATATTTGTTTCATATATACCATATATTTCATATATGACCCATATATATTTCATATATATTCAAAACATATTCCATGTTTCACAAAATTACATTATTTCCATATATGTTACATAAGCATATATATAACTCGGATAAATTTTATAACAATCGTGGTTATTCTTAATATCAATTGAGACATAAAAATAACTAAAGTATAATATTTACATTTTCATAATAAAATAATTGAACATTTTCTTTTACAAACAATTTGTTTGTGTTTTTCAATTGTTTGCAAGAATATTAAAAAATTGCAATAAATTCGTTTGAAAGTATTTTAACAATATGAAAAGAATATCAAAGTAATTGCTTTTCATCTTTCTTACTAATAATCAAAGCTTTATTCATTTGTCTCTCTCGTACTTATATAGAAGCCCTAAAGACTATTCTTATACTTATATTTTTATTTTATACTCAAGATGATTTTGACTTTGTCTTAAGTATGAAAAGTAAAGTTAATTTTCAAATGACCAACAAATAACGTTAAGAAATTTTGTAAAAACGTGGCTAAAATGTTTGAATTGTTTAGCTTTAATTTTTGTTGTGCTTAAATCATATATTAAATAAATCAAATATTATTTCTATTTTGATTTCAAGAAATATTTCAATATCAAACTTTCATGATTCATCTCAAATTATGTTCATTGAATTTCTTCTTCAGGTTTTCGATATTGGTAGAGACAGCAAACCACCTATTACAGGCTTGGAATTCCATAAAGTGCCAAACTCCGACAGATACGTCATTATTGTAACTACTCTCATTCGCATTTATCAATTTATTGGTTCAGTTGTTAGTCCGGACGAAAAACCTTTGCTCCAGCAAGTATTTAGCAAATACTTAAACATCAAAGGTAAGTCTCATTTGAATTAAGTATTGAAAATTCTATTATTATAAATCACAATTATTGAAATCAATATTTTTAATACACGTAAACTATTTTTGTCGCAGAACGATTCCTCCAGCTTGAAAATTCATTGCCATATTCTAAAATGCAGTTTTATTATCCAGGACCAAGGCAATACCCAAAGTTGTTCGGCTGGTTAACGGAAATAGGAATTCTATATACTCAAGTGAATAGCTATATGACATAGACTTTCAAAGAAGGCAATAAAGTTCAGGCTTATTAACATCAATGTTACTGTATATTTCAGGTCGACACTAAAGCAGACGCGGAAAATATTTTAATTAATCAGCAAAGGCTTCAATGTCCTGAAACTAGTCTCATTAATAGTGCTTTGAATGAGGTCAAAATTATATCACCGCTTTCGTTTGTCTTAACTCAGTTCCATGCATTACTTCTTTACAACGATCATGTAAAAGGCATATCCTTATTAAACCAGGAACTTATATTTGAAGATATCTATAACGACGTTAGTAAATTTGATCTTTTATTAATTATTTTATTTGTTAAAAATGAACTATGTATTAATGTTTGAATCCATTTCGTTTTTACAGACTTATGGAAAACTAGTTAATATAACAAAGGACCCACTCACGGGAACCATATGGGCTTACAGCGAACGAGCAGTTTTCAAATACAAAGTTACGAAAGAGGACAGAAATGTATGGCAGGTAATAAACTACTTTCAACTGGATTTTGCATCAAAATTGAAAGAAACTGTGGAAGTTTTTTCCCTATAAAAATAATGTGTAATTCACGTTGCAGGTTTATGTAGACAAAGGCGAGTTCGAACTTGCGAAACAGTATTGTAAAGATAACCCTGTTCACATAGATCACGTGTTAATCAAGCAAGCAGAAATGCTTTTTAAAAACAAGGAGTAAGATTTTTGATCCAAACCATTAGAATTGACGAAACTATATTTCGACAATTAACACGTTTTAAATTGCAGGTTTGAAAAAAGTGCACTTATATATGCTGAAACGCATTCTTCGTTCGAAGAAATATCGCTGAAATTTCTACAAGCCAATGAAATCGAAGCTCTAAAAACATTTTTGAAGAAGGTAAGTTGACGTTGAAATGAAACCAAAGACACATTTGAATTCTTTCTCTTCCGCAGAAACTGGACGGACTGAAAGCACAAGATAAAACTCAAACGACGATGATCGTCATTTGGGTCATTGAACTATTTATGAATCAAATGGGTGTTCTAAGGTGCGACCTTAACAACGGCATGCAAAGTGCTCAGTACGCAGATCTTCAGAAACAGTTTGATAATTTTCTCAGTATTCCAAAAGTTGAGGTAAGTCGGCTCGACTATTATGCACATTTTACTATTAAATACCGTGTTTCTTCAATTTCTTTTCATTCCTTTCTTTTTACAGGAATGTGTGCGAAGGAATCGCAGCACAATTTGTAACCTTCTAGCCAGCCACGGTGATAAGGAAAATCTGATTCGCCTGACGATTATGCACCGCAACTACGAAGAAGTAATCAGGCAACATTTGTACAAAAACAATTACCTCCAGGCTTTGGAGATTTTGAAAAATCAAGACAACAAAGAGTTGTTTTACAACTTTTCTGGTATCCTCTTGCAAGAGGTTCCAAAGCAAACTGTGAACGCGCTCATATCTCAAGGTTCAAGTTTGCAGCCTTCGAAATTGTTGCCCACGCTGGTCTCGTGTAACAGCGACGAAAAACATGCGCATGAAATTATTCGCTACTTGGAACACTGTATTTACAAACAGGGTTGCCAGGACCAGGCGATTCACAATTTTTTATTGTCCTTATATGCGCGGTATAATAAAAATGAAGTTATGAGATATATTAGTTCTCAAGGTAAATTACGATGATTCAACTTTGTTGCATAAGTTTGTTCTATTTATTTATTTCTGTGAATTTGATCGTAGGACAAGACATAAGTATGGTGCATTATGACGTCCATTACGCTTTAAGATTGTGTCAAGAGGCGAATCTTACGGAAGCTTGTGTGCAATTGTCTGCATTGTTAGGGCTCTGGACTACGGCCATTGACTTAGCTTTAACTATTCACGAAGATCTTGCGAAGCAAATAGCCGCCATGCCCTCGCATCATGACAATTACGAACTAAGGAAAAAATTGTGGTTGAAAATAGGTAATAATTGTATTTAATGTATTTTACAGCTTTGGATATAATTTAGGTATATAATTGAGATTTTCAATTCCAGCTGAACACGTGGTGAAAGAACGAGATGATATCCAGCAAGCAATGGACTTTTTACAGGAATGCGATTTAATACACATAGAAGACATTTTACCATTTTTCTCAGATTTTGTTACCATTGATCATTTTAAAGATGCAATTTGTAAATCTCTCCAGGTGAGCTTTCTTTCATTTTATCCAACACTTGAAATTAGATCTGCTTAAGTTGAAATTCTGATTTGTTGATATTGATTTAAGGTAGTCGTGTACTTAACTCAAAATAGTCAGATTCGGATGTAATTGAAATATTTTATTGTTAGTATTGCGTTTAATGTTTCAGCAAAATTTCATTTCATTCTTGCCACTCAAAACTGAGATATTTTGATTCAAAGTTAGCTAAAATAACATGATCTCTTATGGCGAGTGTGACAAAAATGTTACATTTCATTCTAACTTCAAAACCAAAAGTCAGATATTGTTTCAAAACTAACAAATCATTTCCTTCTATTTAAGAAACATAATACTGAAAAAAAAAGAAATTTGTGTGATTAGTTTTTCTATAAATTATAAATAAATACCAGTTTGATTGGTCAATCACGTACAGTGTTGTACAGTCACGTTCAAAACTGTTATTTTCAATGAAATGATTTACTCATTTGGTTGAATCATATTACAGTTTTTCATGGTTTTAACACTTTTTTATTCTTTTTATGTTTGTCGATACAATTCTTATGACATAAATTTAGGTACGAAACAATAACATTTTGTTTGTGACTGTACCACACCGACTACCTTAAGCATGAAAATGATTTCTTTTTCCATTTTCAGGGATATAATCAACACATACAGGATTTGAAAGAGGAGATGGAAGAAGCCACAAAAGCAGCTGAAATTATTCGGAAGAAAGTACAAAATTTGCGAACGAGGTATGATTAAGCTGATTTCTAAGTTTCTCGTTATTTTGAACGTAGTTATTTTCGAAGAAAATTGTTGAATGATTTCGTTTATTTTCAGATTAACCATCGTCCACACATCCAATGTGTGCAATATGTGTAATGTGCAACTGTTACAAAGACCATTTTATGTTTTTCCGTGCGGACACAAATTTCACAGCGACTGTCTTGTAGCTGCACTTACTCCTATCCTTTCGTTAGAACAGCAAACGAAGTTAGCTGATCTTCAAAGACAACTTACTTCCACTCTAAATAAGTCAGAAGACAATAATTCAGACGGCACAGTCTCATTGTCCACAAACGAACAAATTAAAGCTGACATTGATGAATTAGTAGCTTCTGAATGTTTCTACTGTGGCGATTTAATGATCGAGTAAGTGTAAAGTGTTTTCAATTCATGAAAATATTCCATCGCTAATTCAATATTCAAAAATTATAATTCAAAATTGAATTTCTGCAGATCCATAGATAAACCATTTATTAAAGAAGAGGACTATGACAAAGTGGTGAAAGAGTGGGCTTAAATGAAATGAACACTAGAGAAGCGGAATGTGTTTGAAACATGTACTGCATGCTTTGAAAAGAGAGGTCAGAGCTCAATTGGACACCTCTATTCTAGTGTTTATACTTCTAAATCAACAATTATTGTTAATATATGTAAATACATATGATATAATTTACCGAAATTCAACACGAGATATATTATGAATGTAATGATTATTTCCATTACCATTTCAAATAAAAGTATCAAGATTTTTTATCAATATTTGCATGCTACTTGGAAACATTCCTCGAATCACTTATCCTTTTTACACTCATTCAAAATCATTCATTCGTCTTATTATTTATCATTTGCATAAACACTTTCTGCTGTTTTATCTCTTTTACTGACAGAACTGTTGCCGTAGATATAAAAGCGCAAAGGCTTGGAAGCCCATTCCGGTCCTGAACTGTCAATGCCAATCCTGGCACATTTGACGATCCGAATTTCTTCTTGTACTGGATTATCTTCTATCCACATATTTCTCCAACTGCACAGCGAATATTTATTATGCTCCACATCTAGTTTCAACGCCATGCACATTTTTGACGGTCCATTGCAAAGTTCGTGAGGCTTGAATTTCTTCTCTACTTTTCGTTTTTCGTTTGATCGCGGTTTCATGTTTCGGTTCTCTTCCATTACATCCAGACCTTCCGAAGGCTCTAAAGCTCGAACGAGAACTGCACAACCTAAACCTATTATTCATAGGTTGATGTAGAACAAAAATACACATTTTTGAAAGTAATACTGAATAGTTCAAATACGAATAGAAGTGGAAATAAGAATTAGGAAATTTCAATATTGTATTATTTTTAAATTAAAATTTTTTTGTAGAACTTGTTTATTGTATTCGAAACAAATATTTAACGTTGATAAAAAAGTTACCTTGACTAGAAATGTTAAAACAATGATACATTCCATATGTTAAATAAACATAGGTAGTTCCTGGTGGCATGTACATTGGTGTATTGCGAGGTGTTATTCGATTTTGGTACGTCTGTGAGGCCTTGTCTATAATTCCTAGGTAGCTCTCAGTCTCAACAATTTTTCCTTTTAATAAAGTATTATTTTCAAGTTTCCTTATTAAT
>JABFQD010003222.1:0-13624 GCA_022817045.1 Psix sp. ZL-2020 | reverse complement strand
TTCTAATAAATTTTTGATTTTGCAGCGTTTCATAATGATTATGGAAATTTTTATAATATATATAAATTAATGAATAATATTTATATCGTATATAAAAATTTATATCACAATTTTATTTTAAGAATGAGTGTTCTTAAAGTTGAGTCAATAATATTTATTATATTTATGCTTTGTGAAACTCACTTGATAATTACTTTCAAAAAAAAAATATGTACAAATAAATTCAAATTTTATCAATGATTATTATTCATTTTCATATAAATAATCCCGTATTATGATAAATATCAAAAATAAATTATTGAAATTAACTTTAAGAATTGATAGTTACACCGTATCCTACATACATGCGAAAAGCATTTCTTTATTATACTATAAAATGTACTACATGCTTGTCATCTTCTGTATATAGTCATCTCTACCATCTATGAATCTCGAAGTAATTAGGATGATCATTTAAAAATGCTAGTACTAATCATAAGGTTTAAGTAACTTATATGAGTCATAGAGAAATAGTAAATTATTTCTGTCGTGTACTCCTTTCAAAATATAAAGGGTAATTTCTCAACTAAGATTATTCAAACACACAATTTTCTGGGTTGAGAATGTTTAAAGCAGGTACTAGTTTTGTGTATATTTTACATAAACCGTTACTGCGCTTTTAACATTTTTTCATGAAGTTTTCATATTTCTGTATTTTTGCTAGTAAAACAACTTTGCGTTGATAAAATTATGAAAATTTATACATTGATGTAGATATTTCTAATATTTTGTTTATTTTTACAGAGTGACTACTATTATGCGTCTCGATCAGCGTGGTCCAGGGTACCGCCAAAACCACCAAATAAACAATATAATCCATCATGGAAAACTGGCACTATTATGTTAGTTATCATTGCGATGCTAGTATTAATAGCTGTCTTTGCCATTGCAGGACTTGCCTTGTGGATGGGTGGTAAATATATTTTAATCGTTTAATATTGAAATTTTTAATTTCATTTCATGATATTAAAGTTAAATAAAAAAAGAATGAGTATGATACGATAAGAATGTGAATAATTAATTATTGCGTTCGTTTTATACTCTAAATCGAATATTCGAAATTCAAAGAGTGAATTTATTAAGTTTTTATGATTATTTTTCATGGAAATAAACAAGTAAAAATATAAATTTATTGTAAATTACTATAATTTAAAAATAAACAATCAATATTGATCAATATTAAATATTAATTCATGATTATTTATTTCAATAATCAAGTTATATGAATACGTCATAGGTATATATAACCATTTAATAGAGATTCTTCCTTTCTATAATGTGATAATATTTTCTTCACGAATACGATTATTCACAACGTGCAGTAAATATGTAATTGCGTGTATAGTGTGAAATCTTTAGATACGTATAAGATTAGCAATTGTTTAGTTTATCGGTCAGCGATGAGCAAACAAACTCGATGGCCAACTGTTGAATAATTGACGACGTCGTTAACAGCGAATTCAGGATTAAAAGATAATGATAGATTTATTTTACAGACATAAAATATTATGATTTAATTCGACCATCAATAGATGTCTTTTACAGTTAATAACGACTGTATATATACTAGAATAGTAATGCAATGAAAAAACTGTGAATGTAAAAATGAAATGAATAGAAAAAATATTAGTAAATACATAGGCAAAACCTCGTATACTGTAAAAGATCCATGCCAAGAGTAGAGTACTGTATGTTTCATGTACTGAATTTTTCAGAGCGCGCCATGCTGACCATGTAACTATTCATGATTGAAACCTTGAATACTAACATGACAATTTAGACTAACTCACTTGAGATGGTTAGATATTTGATACAATTTGTGTGAAATTATGGCAAAATTGCGAAAAAACTTAATATTTAAATTAAATTTAAAACAAAAAATTAATAATCATTTATTTAAAAGACATAAGAAACCCAAAAGTAAAAAAATAAATGAAAATAAAAAGATAAAATAAAAATAATTAAGAAATAAATAACTAATTTATGACTAAGAAATAAATTGTTTATGTACAATGTTTTTGAAGATAAGTTTAATAAAATGATCAAAAAATAAATATTTGTCAGTTAAAGATGATAATAAAAAAGAATGATGCTTATTTATTAATATTATTTCAATTTTAACATGATTAAAATATAAGTAAATGATATTTGCATAAGTAAATGATAGATGAATGAGGAAATAATAAATAAAATAAAATCGAATGATTTAAAACTCATTATAAAATAAAAAATTCAAATAAAATTAATCAAAAACTGTCAAAGCGTACCGCTGTTTTATTTCCATTTATTCGCCTGCCAAATGATGCGCAGTTTCACATGGGAGAACATACTGGGTTATGGTCATGTACGGATAACATGAACAGTTTTAGTATATCATACTAAGTTGGAATTTATGCTAGTGTAGTATGAAAATATTGATGCTTATTATTTTTAAAGTTGAATTTGAAAAATTTATATAGAAATTGCAATAACTTTAGAACTTAATCTTAGCTTTTTGATTATTATTTACAAATCATTAGTATTTAAAAAAAGAATTTCATACATTTTAAATTATAAATAAAAGGCTATGGTAAATAGCGACATATTAATTTAAAAAAGCATAAATAATATACAGAATGTATAAGTTGTAAAAAATTATTTATAAATATTTGCAAACAAAATTAAACGTTGCAATACATTGTTAATGTCCTTTCAATTAAAACGTATGACATTGTATCTTTGATCGTGCAAAATCATGTGAATTGAAAGTATAGTAATACAGAATGATATAATATAAAATTTATGACGTGTATCATGTGATCTTTAGCGAATTCAATCTCGTAGTGTAACATCTTTTCTACAGTTAGAATTCTAAGTAGAAAATGCGTCAGAAGACTACATAAAAATATGCCATATAGGCTTTTAGTCAGATAAGTAACTGAGCAATTAGTCAAGAAATATGAGATTCATTAAAAATATATATATTTAATATATATATAAATTAAGGAGAGCCATATAAAGCGCTAAGACTTACGACGTCGCATATGATTGCCTCGACAACAAGTTTATATATATGACGTACATTTGAAAGTACAAATATATTATATTTAGCAATTTTCTGTCGTCATGCAGAATTATAATAATATATATTTCATAAATAAATTACAAGGAATAAACTTATGTTTGGATACATTTATAAAAACAATTGAAATATAAGCTAATGATTATGTCTCCGAACAAAATTTAAAATAATTAAAATAATTAATTTATTTCATCTGACAAAAATATTTTTTACGCTTTTTAAATTTGTTGCATTTGATATTATTATAAAGCAAGGCATTAGTATCATCATAAATCAAATACAGTTAAAAATAAGTAATAAAAAATTATTGCTATTATATTATTTAATAATGGTTTAAACAAAACTAAAAAATTCTCAAAAATTTAATAATAATTAAGATAGTTAGAAAATGTAACATTTTGAACAATTAAGCTTTTCTTGCATAAAAATGTAAACGGATATAATTTTAGCAAAATTAAAAATGATTTAATATCGATACGTGATTTTTTGTGAATACTATGTTGTAGTTATTCAAGCCTTTTTAATCTGTTAAGTATACAGTAATTTAATTTGAAATAAATAATTTAGTTAAAATAAAAAAGTGTAAATTATGACGCTGTAAATTTTAGTAAAACTAAAATTTTCTTTTTTCCTACAATTTTCATGTAGGTGTATAAACTTTCCAGATTGCGTACTATAATACTAAAGACGATAAGTTTCGACTTATTGATTATAAAATTAAAATTCAATTTGCGTTTCATGAAGTGACGCTATATTTCATTAAAAAAATTTTTTAGTTAAAAAAATTTTCGTACATTTGAATAAGTTCACTTAAGAATTGATTAGATTTGGTATTTTTCTCTTAAGGTGCTCTTTCATGCGTGTATTGCAATAAGTATTAGTTGGTACATTAAATTGCAAAGGCTACATGCATATCTCCTATGCAGTTGGAAGATTTTACAGTTAACTTTTATTTCGTGTAAAATATAAGAATTTGAATTAATAATATTTTAATGTCTCTCAAACGTATTTATTTCGTAATATTTCGAGACATAAAACACTTTTCAAGATCATAAATACAAAATTTTAAAAAATGTGAAATATGTATAAAAATTATTTAACGAAACTGTTTTCGTAATATTTTATCATAAACTTTTCAAACGAAAACATTCATAATTATACTAGATCAATATTTGTTAATTGCTATCGTTGGGAAGATCTATTTTTAAAATATCTAAAATTATAATTAATGTTAATTATCATTTTTCATTTTACTAATTGAAATTATTCATTTTTTCAGCGTTAAGGATGGAAACTAAAAGCAGTAAGTTTGAAGTAATGAAATATTACATGTCGTTTTTAACGCACGATTAATAAATTGGATTAAACTCGTTACAGCGATCGTTGGATATACTTGTAGTTTCCGAGTTGCTAGAGGTGAACGTTACAATCCCATGTTAAAGCTAAATACTAGCATGGTGTTTCGAGAAAAGGAGCGTAAATATAGGAATATGGTATGTTTAATTTACCATTTCAAAACATGTATAATTGATCAAATTATTGCATATAACTATTTTTTTTACAGATCGAGATGTTGATTAAAAAAAGCATACTTGGTCCATCATATAAACAAATGTTCATTGATAAATTTGAAAATAATGCTTTAAAAGTATTTTTCCGTCTATATTTGGATAGAAGAAAGGTGCCAAGATCGATCATAAACATAGAACATACGATAGAAGAAATTATAGTTAAAGAAACTTATTCAAAAACATCTATTTTCAAGGACATCGAAATAGATTTGACCAGTGTTATTGTTAAAAGTAAGTTTCTTTTTGAATTATAATAAATATATTAATTAAAAAATAGGTTAAGAAATAATATAATTTGTATTAACTTTTTTTGTTTGTTGTTGGAACAGTACTTTAAGCAATTATTTAATACTAATTATTTATATTGTTTATCGTTTATTGACTGTTTAATTTTTACTTTTATAGGAATAAGTCCTGAAATTGCGACAAATAACAAGGTAACATCTAGTGAACAAAGGAATACAATGATCACGAAAAATGGTGTATTAAGACCTAATAGAAACAGTTCTTTGATCGTTAATCCGAAAAATAAAGTGAAACCTCCTAAAGTTGAACAAATCGAATCTGAAGTTGATTTAAGTAGCATTCCAACGATACAGGGTACATTCACAGCAACAAAATTAAATATAAGTTCAAAAAGTCCTTCTCAGGAACAATTGCTAGATATTGCTACATCTACATCTCAAACAGTTAATTTAATTTTATCAACTCATAAAATTACATCAAAACTAACATCATCGACTACAGAGAAAGTAACGACGGTTGAAAATAAAAAAGAATTTGTTAAATCCGTTACTACGCCCAGTACAAAAAATATTACAAATCTTTCTCAAAATAAAGGACATTTCAAGCCACATTTCGAAGACTCTCCTTGGAAACCAATAATTCCATCTTACGTTAATACTGAATTAAAACTTCAACCTACCAATGTTAATCTTAATGAATCGAAGCAAGACAGTAATACTGAAATTAAAACAACTTATTACAGCCAACAGAATTCAACAAAGCTACCGGAAAATAATACTAACGTGAAGTCTAAAGTTGATGATATTATTATTCCATCAAGTATAATTGATATAGAAGTACCAAGTTTTAATATTCATGGCATTAGTTCATTTGACACTGAGCAAATTAATTTTCCACATGACCGAATTGTACCACAAGAAACTGGTCATTACCGTATAAATAGTAAATTTAAAAATATTTTAGCAGAAGAAGAGGAATCTAATAATGCAACAGCTAAGGATGTAATACAAGAAGTTACCGAGAAACCTACTATTGAAGTATCAGGAGAAGTACCGAAAGATATGTACGAAGTTCATATACAAAGTTATCCTAAAAATGAAGAAATCATAGATAAAACTGTAAATTCAACTAATGAATATTTAAATACTGAAACATCATTTGACGAGAATAAAAAAATTAAAAATGAATCAACAAAGTTGCAGGGCAATAATAACATGGAAAAATTATCACACATTTCAAGTCATGTGGTTACTACAACACCATATGAAACTGATACACCAATTTTATTAACTATTGACGATAATTCAGAAGTTATATCTGGAATCGGAGTGGCTGAACCAGTATCAGATTTAGAACTTAATTTGGAGTTAAGGAATCTGTCTCCTGATATAATGTTAGAAGAAACAAAAGATGAAAAATTAATGACAGCAAATCACAAAACATTACCAATCAACAGGGAACCAGTATATACAAGTTATAAAACGCCTCATTTAAATGGAGTTTCAAGACCTAGTTTGATAGAAAACCCTGGTACAATTAAACCCTTTAGACATACAATTCCAGTAGATAAAATAAGTCTTGAATTAAAAGAAAAGAAATCTAATTCAGAGTTGATGGAATCAAAAAACAGTGAATCATTAGTTTCTTATGGAATAAACAATTATTCATCAGCACAAAAAGATGGTATAGCAGTTCTTACCACAGATAACCAAAATAAGGATATGTCAGTTGTACGTGGCATGCCAGAAGTTTTCACCGAATTCGTCAAATCTGGAAATAAAAGTAATATTTTGGAAAATCTTGAGCGTATAATCAAAGTTACAACATTTGTAAAAGATAATGAAAATGTTTTTAGAGTTAACCTGCCATCAAAAAATGTAAATGTTGAGTTATTAGAACATGACAAGAAACCTTCTGATCTTAAAGATGAATCATTAAATAATGGACATAGTGAAATTGTGGAAGTTGAAAATTCGCGACTTAATCATTCGATAAATTCAGAGTACATTGAGATTGAAACTTTAAAACATGATTCCAAACATTTGGATAAATCTGTTAAAATAGGAGAAATAAATACAGATAAAATTGAAACGGAGAATGAATCATTAGGGAAAAAAAGTCGACATGAATCCGAGAAGATCAGTAATATTAGTGATATAGTTACTCTAGCACCTGCTAAAAGTAACAGTGGAGTTGGTAGGCCTATCAGGCCAAGGCCAAAAATAGTTAGAGAATCTGTTAGCAATAATACTTTGTTTTCCAAATTAGAAATTGATAATAAAATAACCAATTTGACAAATTTAAATAATTCAACAAATGAAAGCGGTAAAAATAATACTCAAGATAATTCAAAGATTCAGTCATACAGCAATCAAATAGTTGAAGTAGTTACTTCAGTTAGTACAAGAATATCAACAAATGTTGGTGGTAATCAAATAGTCGTGAATATCGAACCTCGTAATTCTTCAGCAAATGTTGAAGATGATGAGAAGAAAGAACCGGGTGCACTGATGTTTGGTAAAGATAAACCTGTTATAAAACTGGAAAATTCACCTACAAAGAAAAATGTTCCAGATTATCAAGATAATATAACTTTAAATACAGGAATGAACAAGACATTACATCTTTCTACAGATAATTTCTCGCCAAAGAACGTAATAACTGGTAATAAAAGCGACAACATAAATTCTTTGAAATTACAAAATACGGATATATTAAAAATAGAAACAAAATTCATTAATGAATCTGCTACACCCCAAAATATTATTACAATCAATTCTACACAAAAAGCTGCTAACATCCAAAAACCATCTAGTTTAGAAGAATTGATAAAAATGGTTGAAGCGTTTGAAAAAAGTAGAACATTGAAAAATGTCTCCTTGAATTATAAAATCAACCGTGATGGATTAAAAATAATGACAAAAGTTTTGAATAAATCAGACTCTACAAATGAAAAAAAAGTTATCAATTTGACCGATTCTTCAGGTAATTTTAGAAGTTAATATTTGTATTCAATTTTTCATACATATTCATTGCTCGTCATGCTAAAGTGTGCGTAAAATGTGTACTACACATCGATGAAAAATAACTTTTATTACCCATGATTTTCCATGTAAAAACATAATTTGTAAGATATGATGCACGTTTGTATAAAATAAGTATCATTTCGAGCAATAGTAAGTGTATGGAAATTTCATCGAATAATTCATATACAATAATATAAAATATATTATTCTCATATTAATGTGTACAATTTCAGGAGAATGTCTTGGTTTTAAGTGTAAAAATGAAAAATGTCTTCCATTAACTGCAAGATGTAATATGCTAGGAGAGTGTGATACATCAGAGGATGAAACTAACTGCACTTGTGCTGATTATTTAAAAGCACAAATGTTTTCCCATAAAATTTGTGATGGTATTCCTGACTGTTGGGATTACTCAGACGAATTAAATTGTGGTAATGACTTAATTATAACTTTTCCATTTATGTGTAATTTTTGTAAATATTTTTAAAACACCTTATTTAATTTTAATAAACTTTTTATTTTGTTATATTCATTTTAATAGAAATATATTTAAAAAAATAAAATTGTGAGGTGATTTATAAAATATGAGATATATCTCAATTATTATATTATACAATACATTTTATTATGATTCTTTGCTATGTAATATTAACTGTAATGGCAAAATTAAAATTACTATTTCAATTAATTTTCTTCAATTGATTAATACTATAATCAAAGTGTTCCTATTTAATTTTGTTCATTTTTGTGTTTTAATATCAGATTGGTGTAAAAATGGACAATTCGTTTGCGGAAATGATAGGATTTGTATTGACGAAACTAAAGTTTGTGATGGAGTTAAAGATTGTCCCTCAGCTGAAGATGAGAAAAAATGTACCGCATTAATTGATGATGATTATATAGATTCTAATAATGATACCAAAACAGCACTGGATATCAAACACGGTGAATCAGACAAATTAATAGTCAATTCTAACAGCTCAAACTTGGAAGATCAACAAGAATCTGAACAAAACCAGAAAAAGGGTCAAAGAAAAAATGATACAGAAGAAAATACATTTAGTAATCAAACTATTTATGATATGTCAGCTGAAGAATCAATTAATATACAGCATAGAAATAATTCTAAATTATATTCTAATTCTGATGACCAGAAAATTTATTCGCCTGTTGTTGCTGGTCGTGAGATATCTGCTAATTCTAAACAGGATACTTTCAACGATAATATAATCCAAAGTCACATTAAAGCAAAACATTGGATTAAAAAAAAAGAATTGAATGAATATCATGATAAAGGGTATTTAAGTATACGAAAAAATGGTAAATGGGGTAAACTTTGTTTAAGTGATATCAATAATTCTTTGAAACAATATAATAATACATGGTCGATTCAAGATTTGGGACGTGCAATATGTAAAGCTATAACTTACCAGTATGTATTATGAACATTTGATATAACCATTAGTGTATGTTTATAACAATATAAATATAATTCAAATTTTACAGAGATTACGAGCATGTAGAAAAAGTGATAGAACCACAGCTCACAAGTGATAAACATTTTTATTATAAGCTGTCTTTAATAGATAAAGCGTCTGAAAAAACAAATCTTGCGTTTGAGCCGACAGATTGCTCCACGCGTGAAGTATTGAAAGTAAAATGTAAGAATTTAGAATGTGGAATTAGAACACAGGCACATTCTCAAGCGAGGTAAACATAATATTTTGTACTTTTTATTATGGTATTAACATGGTAATTTCTTTTTCAATAGAACTATAGTGCCGGACAAATTACATTTTGTTACGCAAATAATTATTATAATTTTTCAAATTCTAAAAGGTTTCATCTATCTCGACCTTATAGGATTGTTGGCGGTGGAAGTTCAGCTGCTGGAAGTTGGCCATGGCAGGCTGCATTATATAAAGAAGGAAATTATCAATGTGGAGGCGTTCTAATTAGTGATAGATGGATTTTATCAGCAGCTCATTGTTTTTATCGGTAAGCTCAGAAGAATACGAAAATAAAAAATAGCATGTAAAAAATGATTAATGAAACTAAGAAATGTCACGGTTAAGGATATTTTTATAGATTTGTGCTTTAAAGAAACACAAATCCTTTAAAAAATAGTTTTAAAGTGTTTAAATGAACCAATTCATGATTTAAATACTTTTGGTACAAAATTTTAAAAAATTCTTTTAATATAAATTAAAATTTAAACAACTTTTATTTGCAAATACTCACAAGTAATGATTTACACAAAAGTAAAAATGATGATTTTAAAATAGCGGTTCATTTACTTTTATAATAACTAACAATTAAATTCAATATAGAATATAATCCTGTCGTTTATAATAACCAATAAGTTCTAAAATTAAAACTAAACTTGAAATGTAAAAAAAATCAATATCACATTCCAAACTATAAAATATATAAAATTTACAGTTTTTATTGTAAAATATCAGTAATTTTGAAATTTGATTAAATCAAAGTACACTTTTTATATCTTTAAATATTTTTTTCTCAAAATTATTTTTACGTGATTATTACTGAAGGTTATATAATTATACAAAATATTTCACCATGTAGTATAAATTTAATGTTTCATTGGTATTCATTGGTATTTTAATGTTTCATTGGTATTATTTCTGTATTTATAAGTAAATCATTTGTATTACAGCTCTGAAAAAGATTATTGGGTTGCTCGAATTGGATCGACAAGGAAAGGTAGTTTTCCTAGTCCTTATGAACAATTGCTCAGAATAGATTACATTGCATTGCACACAAATTATATCGATAATGGTTACATAAACGATATTGCAATATTGCGGTTGGAAAAATCGGTTACTTTTAGTGACCATGTCAGACCAATTTGTTTACCGAAAAATGAGCCTGTAAATGGTACTATCTGCACAGTTACTGGGTGGGGGCAATTGTTCGAAATTGGAAGAATATTTCGTAAGTACTAATTTAAATTATTATCGTGTATATTTTTGTCAACTATGAGCCTTTGAAATACTAGAATAATATAATTTTACTTTCTTATCTCTTAAGTAAGTAAAAAACTATTATAGATATAAAACTTTATATCAATTAAATGTTGAATAAATCAATTAATTCAATTAATAAAGCTATATATAATTAACATTTCAATGTCTTATATAATTAATCTGTGAGTTCACGAAAATTTTTTAATTAAGAAATCAAACTTTAATATTAATCATTAAAAAAAATTGAGTATCTGATATTGAAAATTATTTTCAACGTATCAAAGATGTTAATCCGTTTTTAAATTATACGCAGTTTCTACAGTTGTATCATCATTAGTTTTTTTAAGTTTGTAATAATTGAATTTCACTGTATGAGTAATATTGCAAATTGAATTGTTTTCAATAAAGTTGGCTTTTGAGAGAAAATGTGAAAGCCATGTCGGCGATGATGATGATGACGGAAAGAAAGAGAATGAGAAGGCGAAGAGCTGTGTAGTCGTACGTATACGTTAAGTCAAATGTCGAGTGATGCCAAAGTTAAATATAAGCCAGGCGTCGGGACGCTAAGCCTGGACCGATGATCCAGCGCCGAAGACAGTCTCTTCGTGTTCATGCTCGATCACAGCCGCGTGTTACTCGACACGCGATCGATCCACGAGATCGCTCTTTCAATGATCGATCGCGCTGGGATTTTAATCGGTTTAGTTCATCGGATACTTTTGCAAGATAGTTTCGAATCAGTTATTCGGATTTTCATGCTTGGAAATCAAATTCGAAGGTAAGAACTTTTCTACAAAAAGCCGACATCTAGAAAAATAATTTAAATTGATCATTTTCGAGTTTGTTTTATTACACCGGTTTAATCTTTTAGCTGAAAAAGTGAAAACTTTGTATAATTTAAATTATAACACGAGAAAACTCAGAATAATGTTTTGAATATTTTAATTTGTTTCGAAAATTTTATATATTTACTATAATTTTGCGGTTTTCAATTTATTTACCGAAAGAAATATTTGTTGCCACCTCTCGAGGAGTTTGAAAGAAATTAATATTATTCTAATTTTATTTCTTAAACATAAATCATTTACTAAAGTGTTTCAAAAAAATAAGTTTGTATTATTTGCCAGTGAAACTATATACTTATTTAAAATTTAGTTCAAATCATAATGTTAATAGTTTTAAGAGAATTATTTAAAGCAGATTTAGTTTATTACTTCAAAATGTAGTTAACCTCATAAATTAATATCATCTAATTATGTTTGGTCGATTTTGATGTTTTTTCTGTATTTCTGGAAAAAACATTTCTTTAGAATTTTTCAAGAATGACAGATGACTTAAGATTATGTAATGTAGTTTTCTACTTCAGTTTCTGCATTATTTTTCATCCAGTATTATTGAAACATATTCGAATAAATCTTTTTTATTATTTCATACGTAGTTTATTTACTGTGTAGAAAATTCATTAACAAGTTAAATTTAGATTATTTGATCGAAGCTGTAACTATCACCCAATTCACACATAATAACTGTCAAATATAAACAAATATTTTTAATTATATGATGACATTAAAGACACAATTTGATGGAAAAAAACAAGAAATAACACTAATCAAAATGTAAGATCTTTTAAACGCAATAAATAGGAGGAAACGTCAAACAGAGATTCTTACACGATTCATTTTAAAGCGGTTATAATTTATGTTTTCCGATAGAAAAACCGTATCTAATAGAAACATCAAGTTTTTTTCGCAAATCAATGTAACTTTTCATGATAAAAGAAATTTTTACCAATTCAAAGAAGTAATTGTAACCCAACAACATTTATCCCATAAATAATATATTATAATTTCAGACTGAAATATATTTAAATAAAATAACATCATTGTATAGGTTTCATTGTAAGAAACGACAGAGGAATGAGTGTTAAATTTTGCATGAATAATGACAATTATTCGGCCAAGAACCTCAAGATTTGAGTCAGGAACAATTGCATATAAATGTCGAATAAAAATTGCATTGTACCAGAGCCAAGTACCTGTGTTGTACAATATTTATCGTGATTAAAGTGATTTTCGAAAAATCACATCTTATAAGTTTACTGTCATATATAAAAATAGGAATTGCACTATTTTTAGACGACCTACACTCGGTATCCGGCCAAAAAGTTGAAGAGCGACGGACTCATCGTCCCATTAAGTTGTCGAACCCAAACGCGTTTCAATCCATTGCAGCCTTAACAGTTTCTTCAAAATGAAAAAGATGTTTTTTTGCAAAATTAATTTTTTTAGGCCTCAAACATTATTTCATATTTTCTATACATTTATGCAATAAAATTGTTTTTTTTCTTTTTTTTTTCTTTTTTTGAGAACAAATTTAAATTTATAAATATTTCTGACAAAGAATAAATAAAGATGATTCAAAGTATATTCAGTAAAAACAAAATACATTTTTATTCTAATTGTATCAAAATGTAACGTGAAAAGAATTGATTTATTCAAAAACGAAATGATACCGAAATAATGATTGACAGTACATTCGTTAAAGTTGAAGTACATTGAAGTTCTAACGAATATTCATTTGATTGCTTCTGAAAATGTACAATTTTGGCACATACACAAATAAGTTTCACATGTGTCAATCATGTTATTTCTACACGATAATAATTTTAATGATAAGAATAAATGAACTTTTAGG